>OX246742.1:7849429-7914429 GCA_945910005.1 Isoperla grammatica | reverse complement strand
CATAGCCATACCTTATAAGTTTAAGTTTAAGTTTAAGAGTGAATGGGCCTTTACTTGAGACCACCGACCAGAACATGGGTTTGAGTCCCGGACCGGTGCAGGTAAGAACAGGTGGGTCGGCGCGTGAGTCGCTACTTGACAGAAGTACAGAGGTGCGAGAGGTACCGGGGCCAATACCCGGCGCCTACTTGACAGAAGTACAGATGTGCGAGAGGTACCGGGGTCAATACCCGGCGCCTACTTGACAGATGCACAGAGGTGCGAGAGGTACCGGGCCAATACCCGGCGCCTACTTGACAGAAGTACAGATGTGCGAGAGGTACCGGGGTCAATACCCGGCGCCTACTTGACAGATGCACAGAGGTGCGAGAGGTACCGGGGCCAATACCCGGCGCCTACTTGACAGAAGTACAGATGTGCGAGAGGTACCGGGGTCAATACCCGGCGCCTACTTGACAGATGCACAGAGGTGCGAGAGGTACCGGGGCCAATACCCGGCGCCTACTTGACAGATGCACAGAGGTGCGAGAGGTACCGGGGCCAATACCCGGCGCCTACTTGACAGATGCACAGAGGTGCGAGAGGTACCGGGGCCAATACCCGGCGCCTACTTGACAGATGCACAGAGGTGCGAGAGGTACCGGGGCCAATACCCGGCGCCTACTTGACAGAAGTACAGATGTGCGAGAGGTACCGGGGCCAATACCCGGCGCCTACTTGACAGATGCACAGAGGTGCGAGAGGTACCGGGGCCAATACCCGGCGCCTACTTGACAGATGCACAGAGGTGCGAGAGGTACCGGGGCCAATACCCGGCGCCTACTTGACAGAAGTACAGATGTGCGAGAGGTACCGGGGCCAATACCCGGCGCCTACTTGACAGAAGTACAGATGTGCGAGAGGTACCGGGGCCAATACCCGGCGCCTACACCACTGGGTGCGTGAGGCGCTACTTGACAGAAGTACAGAGGTGCGAGAGGTACCGGGGCCAATACCCGGCGCCTACTTGACAGATGCACAGAGGTGCGAGAGGTACCGGGGCCAATACCCGGCGCCTACTTGACAGATGCACAGAGGTGCGAGAGGTACCGGGGCCAATACCCGGCGCCTACTTGACAGATGCACAGAGGTGCGAGAGGTACCGGGGCCAATACCCGGCGCCTACTTGACAGATGCACAGAGGTGCGAGAGGTACCGGGGCCAATACCCGGCGCCTACTTGACAGATGCACAGAGGTGCGAGAGGTACCGGGGCCAATACCCGGCGCCTACTTGACAGAAGTACAGATGTGCGAGAGGTACCGGGGCCAATACCCGGCGCCTACTTGACAGAAGTACAGATGTGCGAGAGGTACCGGGGCCAATACCCGGCGCCTACACCACTGGGCGCGTGAGGCGCTACTTGACAGAAGTACAGAGGTGCGAGAGGTACCGGGGCCAATACCCGGCGCCTACACCACTGGGTGCGTGAGGCGCTACTTGACAGAAGTACAGAGGTGCGAGAGGTACCGGGGCCAATACCCGGCGCCTACACCACTGGGCGCGTGAGGCGCTACTTGACAGAAGTACAGAGGGGCGAGAGGTACCGGGGCCAATACCCGGCGCCTACACCAAATCAAACTATTATGTCTAAAAACTAAAAAGGTATTAATTACAAGGCAATGCGCCCAGTGGCGTTACTAGGAATTATTTCGGGGGGGGGGGTCATTTGGGAAAAGTGAGATGAGGGGAATGAAAGGGGTCTGGGGCGAAGCCCCAGCCGCCGGAGGCCATTTCATTGCATTATTTCGTTTCTTTTGGACTCAAAGAATACTACTCGAACCACTAGTCATTTCTTTGTATTACATTGAAGTTACAGTGTTTCAGTAGGTATTAATAGTTCTAAATAAGAATTTCATAGAATTTGTGTTTTTAATGTTTTATGGTTGTTCAATATAATCTCAACATAAAGTGAAACATTGTGGTCACAAGTCACATACGTTATTTAAATTATAATTCAAAGACCGTGATATTGGATTAATGCATTTTTATTTATAGGTATCCTCACTTTTACTGGTTCGAGCGAAAGGTGTATTAGTTGTAGATGAACACATAAATAATATAATTGAATTATTGAAAGAAATTATACATCTTATCTATGTGAAGTGGTATGATAAATATAATGAAAATGTTGTTAATTGCGATTGTTATACACTGCAGTGGTTTAAGGATCTTAGAATATAGTATTAAGTAAAATCATTCTCGATGTACTTTCGGGGGGGGGGGGTCAAACCCCCTACCCCCCCCCTTAGTTACGCCACTGAATGCGCCTCATTTCTCCAAGATGGAGTGAAAAATTATATTGTCATGATTGACTGTCATATTTTTATAGCAAACATCAACCATCTTTAATAGTAACCTTCTCATTCTAGAGTTTATTCAAAATTATTTTCCAAAATCTAATTCTTGAAATATACTCAGCCGGCAATAAACAAGGGTAGGTGACAATTGTATTGTATATTTTTTGTATTTAACGAGTTTATTATGCAGGTTGGGAGGATAGGGTCTCTTTCAGTCGGTTCGTTCGTATGACAGGCAGTGCTATGTGTACTTGGCTCGCTGTATCGGTACATGGTTGATGAAAAACATAAACAAAAATATCATGATTAAATGGCTGTATGTCCACTACCATGTCATACCCCGACTTATGTCGGTTGTCGCTTTGTCGCTTGAAAATGCTTTTAAAACGTCGAAAAGTAAATCAACATAAATGTCATTGTCTAAAGAATGTGTGTCTTTCACATAAATCAACGTTTTTTTGATCAAATAAACGTTTCTGTTTTCAAATTTATTATGTACACGTTTGTAGTTTTTTGTTGCAATAGTTGCCTTTTCACAATTTTATGAACTTTTGAAAAACAAATATTAGTATCAGGCCTACTGAAGCAAAGAAACATTAATTAACAAGATTATTTCAGTTCTCTACGGGATGACATATCTTGCTTTACTTTGTGTGTACGTCTTTTTAGAAATACATTCTTTCCTTTCACGATATACTCAATTTAGCCACGTCATCATGTATTTCTATGTAAGAGTCAAAGAGTCAGTTTTACAAGAGCGAAAACAAATATATATATTAGACGTTTGGAAATGTATTCTTACCAACGTAAAAACAAATAAAAAGTTTGGCCTTGTTCAGAAATAAAGGCAAAAGGTGGATTACAGGACTTGAGGTTACAGCGTTAGATTTTGTTATAGTCTAATCAGTGTCTGAAACGGGTTGAATTGTACTTGTTGAAACTTGAAAGACATGTTATGATTAACTAAGTAATTGTGTTTAATATTATATATTATACTGTGTAATTTTTATGTAAGCAAACGGCTAACTGAGGCAATTTATAAATATACAATACAATAAAACAATTCCATAGCAACAAACCTTGTACGTAACTTGACAATTGACTGTGCATACGGCCCTAACTATGTTATGTGTTCGGTACTGGAGGTTTCTCTTCATAGTGCGCTATGACGTCATAATATTGCATGTAGACAACATTGTTTCTGTATTATTATTATTATTATTATTATTATTATTATTATTATTATTATTATTATTATTATTATTATTACTATTATTATTATTATTATTATTATTATTATTATTATTATTATTATTATTATTATTATTATTATTATTATTATTTTTATTATTATTATTATTATTATTATTATTATTATTATTATTATTATTATTATTATTATTATTATTATACAGTATGCCTACTGGTTTTATGCAATTTCAAATCATACCCGCTAATCTTCTAAGTTGTGCTTACAAAATATTTTAGAGCAATACAGTCATGCACATAATAAACTCAGATGCTAGGTTTGATGTCCTGTACTGCTTGTACTAGTACAGGCAGTGAAGCACTTACATATTTTTCTGTCCGGCTGGTGTTACACCCAGCGTGTTTATTAGTCCCGTGCAGTCTGCACTGGTGCAGCTTTACAGCACCTGGCTACCGAGGTGGTGTAGCAGTGCAGTGTAAGAAAATCTGGCGGCAACTTGAATTAACATGTGATGTGGTTCTTATTTTAAGTAGAGACATCGACTGCTATTTTACGTTAAAAGTAATCATTTAGTTGATATCCGACGTTACACATTTCAAACCATCGTGAAAGACGTTATCAAATTTAAATATTATTTCACACATCAGCCGTGGCTACACCGGAGCGGTTTTTTGTCTTCCTTCAGTGCAACCTGCATGCCTTGCACTATTGCGTGTGTCCGGCCTGCACCGTAAACCTGCACCGCAAGAAAGTGTAGGTAAAAAAACAAACCTTGTAGCTGTAATATCCCGTGATTATTATGAATATTCGGTCAGTAATAAAGATCTACATCCATTTAGTGGTCAGACCTTCTGTGTCCATCTCCGACAGTAAACGTGTTTTAAGGAAACATTTCTGTGTAATGAGCTTTTCTCGCTAAAATACGGTCTGGTTCACAAATAATTAAATTACATTATAGTTTATTTGGACGTAGTTTGTTCTTGTTTCATAATAATGTCCCGACAGGAGGTTTTCTGAATATTGTCTAATTTTGTATGTGGTCCGTGGATCCTTGGTGTGGGATTGGTTTAGTAATAACAATATAAAACGCTTTATTTATTCAATTTAAAATAATTACCCAAACATGTAAACTATTTTCAAATGAGTCCAAACAACATGTTTGTTGTAGAGTAATGCTTTGCAGCTGTCACAGCTAAGACCAATGAGCATAATTACGCATGTAACAATATAGATACAGTCAATAGCAGAAACTTTGAATCCATTGTGGATTTCATCAATGGTTGAATCACTGGTTCATAAACAAAACCTTTCTAGTCTGTAGAAAACAATAGTGCAGTGTGATAAAGTGAGAGTGAGGGCGTAAGTACACAGGTCTACCTTCATGGCGTTCCTTTTAAGGTATGCTGAAAAATAGTAATTGCAAAGAAAATAGGTAACTTACTAGAAGATCGAGGTCACAGTATTCACGTAGGGTACGGACATACTATTCGGGTTCACTTAGATTCTCGCAAAGCAGGCTACTGATTGATTTAATAGTTAAGCGAGCGAAGTGAGGATTTTCATTCTACTTTTATGGTATTCGTTTTTGTTTTATGTCGCTCGAGTTTAGCCAAACGGACAGTCCGATCACGTTGAAAATTGGAACTTCTTCGATGAGGAATGAACTTTAATGAACGTCGTCAAGGTTGGAGAACACTCGGCCAAGAATTTGTCTCAGTTTCAACATACTTGAAATATTTGTTCTAAACCAAATGGCGGCCAAATTTTAAGATAGATATATTACAGAAAGATGTCCGTCCTGTCACCAATATGTTTATTTTAACGCAATAGTAATAGTAATGCAAAGAGATCGCTACGCAAAATGTTGGTTCAAAGACTTATATATACATATTATATTATATTCGTGTCGTAGTGATTACTGTTGTTAATTTGGGGGCTGATTAAAGAATTTGTAATTAGTTCCCAAAATAGCAATCGTAACCATTAACCCATTGGACACTTTTGTATAGTAAGATGATAGGTTTGATTAGCACATTGAACATTATATTAAACATAGTAATCTACATCGCATTACATAGCGTGCGTGTGCGTGTGCGTGTGCGTGTGCGTGTGCGTGTGCGTGTGCGTGTGCGTGTGCGTGTGCGTGTGCGTGTGCGTGTGCGTGTGCGTGTGCGTGTGCGTGTGCGTGTGCGTGTGCGTGTGCGTGTGCGTGTGCGTGTGCGTGTGCGTGTGCGTGTGCGTGTGCGTGTGCGTGTGCGTGTGCGTGTGCGTGTGCGTGTGCGTGTGCGTGTGCGTGTGCGTGTGCGTGTGCGTGTGCGTGTGCGTGTGCGTGTGCGTGTGCGTGTGCGTGTGCGTGTGCGTGTGCGTGTGCGTGTGCGTGTGCGTGTGCGTGTGCGTGTGCGTGTGCGTGTGCGTGTGCGTGTGCGTGTGCGTGTGCGTGTGCGTGTGCGTGTGCGTGTGCGTGTGCGTGTGCGTGTGCGTGTGCGTGTGCGTGTGCGTGTGCGTGTGCGTGTGCGTGTGCGTGTGCGTGTGCGTGTGCGTGTGCGTGTGCGTGTGCGTGTGCGCGTGAACGTGCCACGTCGTTGGGTGGAGAGTGGCTTAGAAGTTGTAACTCGCCACGTCGTGGGTGGGACAGCCTCCTATGCAGCCATTCACCATTCCGTGCTTTAATTTCTATGAGGAAACAATGCAAATAGCTTTTCAACTTTTATGCCCTACTTGCAACCCGTCCTGGGTTTATCCGGGACTGATAACTGCGTTCTCTTTGATGATTCATTGATGATTATAACATTCAGTGACAGACTTTGCCTGTCGGGCTCCCATTACTTGCTCGATATTAATTAGCCATATTACGTTGTAGATAACTCCTATGTGGCTTTACCTCTTGGTTAGTCAATCGAAAGCAACTAAACATGTGTTTTACATAATTTGATAATATTTCACAGAAATAAAACTTGCAATACGTACATTTGTGGGCGTTAGCTGCTTGAAGGTGATATTATTGTGCCCAAATGATTGTCAGCTGATTACGAAAATTCGTGCGGATGTCTGAAATTACAAGAATGCGAAACTAGAATTATGTTATTAATACCATAATAATAGACAAGAACACTTTATGACGAATGTTGCAACCCACTTTCGGGATTAGATAGTTTACAATACAGTGCAAACTGCAACTGCAACATATTGCGACGAATCAGCTGTTTTAGTTAGACATCAACATGTACAGAGTCGCTCATCAAGCAATGTTTGGGTGGTGAGCTTGCACAGAAGGCCATTATGCTGACAGGAACCGTGACATATGCGGGCATAACTATCACAAGGTGCTAACTCACAGTGACTCACATATACAAAAGAGGACAAATGTACTTTGTATAACGAGTGCAGGACAATATCAACTGGACTAGTCACTACTCTTTCTCAAACAAATTACTATACAAAACGCAATATTTCGAAAGCTGATCATCTTTCTTCAAAAGCCAATACTAACTATGCACCTTCTGGTCGAAATAGTGCGTTAGTATTGCCATTTGTTTAGCATGGAACAGTGAATTACCATACTAATACTTTAGCTGATATTGTGTTTTTATTTACTCAAGTGGATGTTTTTAAATCAATTCTCTTGCTTTGCCAGAATCAACAAGGCCGATTCAGAACAACTTTGAATTTAATGAGGGCTTCGTTGCTAGGACGGCTCCAAAGTCATCGTTTACTTATTCCTAAGCCAAGAAATAATGGAATTGAATCCTAATTAGAAAATATCTGCCTGAACCGGGATTTATTTTATTTTGAAAGGTGTATTCACGCCAATATTTGCTTTGCTAGAGCAACTTTTAACTAGTGCGTTCAGACATACCACTTACCTATTACTCTAGTTAAGGGGCGAAGTGATAGGCACTCCTACCTCCATGCAGATTACAGCTGCAAACCGATTAAATGCGGAAATGTTCAGCGACATTCTCTCTATCAAATATGTGAGAAAACGTTCATAGTTATCTGCATATGTAGATCAGTCTTATTCCCCGGGGGCTTCCGTTAAACTCGATGCGTGTATGAATAAGCAGAATATAATAATAACGTTTCAATTACATTTTAAGACGGTAAATTCGACAGCTTATAAAAGTGAAATTCGTTTCCGAAGATATTCGTGATGGTAGGCAGTGGCGTGCAGACCTATCAAATTTTGGGGCCAGGCACCGCTTACTTTCGGGGTGGGGTAAAGCATAACTTTATAATACCACTTCGAAAATTAATACGTATGAGTAAAATACGTTACAACCACTGGGTATCCATAGTCTGGGTCTTCCTTAGTTCTTACATTGTCATTTTAGTTTTATAGTCGGTATATCGGCGATTAGCGACACGAAAGCTCAAGTCGTTACATCAAATGCATTCTCTAAATAAGGTATCTGCGCCCCAGACCCACATAGGTTGGGGGATATCATCATTTACAGCCCCCCCCCCCCCCCCCCGCATTAAAAAAAATACTGGATGATACTATTTTGTCTATACATGGAAGTACATGATTATAGTTTTCTTTTTCTCGACATAATACTTTAGGGGGTGAGTGCAGGCGAGTAGGAAGGGGGGGGGGGGGAGAATCGGGGGAGATTTCCCCCCCACAACTTTTTTCTACGACCCACCCAATTTATCATTTTAGGAACCCAGGCACCCAGTCACGTCATACATCCCCACATATCATACCCGGCTAAACATTCCCCAACTAAATTACGTATTATGTCATCGGTGACTAACGGCAGAAATACAGAGGCCTCCCGCCCCGAAGAAAGCCACGAGTCGTCTTCACAAGTAGATATTCGAATGGGTGCCTGAAGGTGTGCGGAGAGGTCAGTGGCGTAGTTAGGGCGGGGCTGGATTGAAGCCTTCAAGTAGTCTTTTTTGAGCCTAAAAATCGAGAAATAACTAATATGGCAAAAAAAATTCGCCTCCGGCGAAAAGGCCTCCTTAAGCTGGGGCTTGCCCAGACCCCGCGAATTTTTCGCGCTTACCATTCTCTCTTCCTCCCCCCCCCCCCCCACTTAATGAAGAGTTCCTACGCGCCTGGGTGTATGGGTAGGTGGGTAGTTCAGCAAACCATCCCGACGCTCACAGAGGGTTCTGCACACCAATGATGGTTAGGTAGGAAAACTTCAGAACACAGTGTGGGCTATTTTACAGTGAAAACTGTCCCCGAAACGAAACGAAGAAACTCTCGTGTGGGGGGGGGGGGGGGGTTGAGAGTGGGGGGGGGGAAATATAACTAAATGCTATGTAAATACGTTCGCATTCACATTGAATTCCATTGGGTCTGGAACAAGATTTGTATGTTCTGAGAAGGCGGGGTTGTTGAAAAACATTGCGGTGGATTGTTAAAAAAAAAAACAGTGGACAAATAAAGAAGATACTGGATTTTCAAAAAGTATTTTCAATTTCTTGTATTTACTACAGCAAATACAAATACAGCTGTACACGGTAGTGTATAGTTTAGTACATTACTATACATTGTATTCATGTAGTACATAGCTATGTATATGTCCATGCAATTTGCCGTCAGATTATGTAATCGTGAAGTATATCCGTTACAAATTCCGGCATTGTAGAGATACTATCAGCCCGCCTGTTGGTAGGCGTTGTCACGATGCATTCAGAGCACGGTAGGGGCTCCCCATGCAGTGGACCACGACGAGCATGTACAGGGAAACTTCCGCTACGATTTCAGTCGAAATAGACCGCGTGGAGTGGCCGTCTCTTTTGCGCAGCTTACAGCTCATATTGATGCTTGACTTGACACACCAAGAAGTAAGATAGTCTCAGGACCGCCCACATTTAGTTTCCAACTTAACAAGCGCGAATCACTAACGTTTTTCCCGATCATCTAGTACAATTTGGTTGCGGTAAGTTTTATGGCGGTAACGTGCAAGAAAACGTGCAAGCAGGTTTCCGTCAAAAAACTTAACGCAACCAAATTGTACTAGGTAATCGGGAAAAACGTTAGTGATTCGCACTAGTTAAGTTGGAAACTAATTGTGGGCGGTCTGACTCCCCTGACACTATCTTACTTCTTGGTGTGAGAGACCTTTTTATATGCTTCAATCCACCCTCACTTCCTTCCCTCACTCAGTCACGCTTTTCTTTTGTCCGCCCTCAGTAATTGTTTATATTTACCTCCACCACCTCAAATACTTCCTCCATCATAATCACACTTAGTCATTTACACTCATTTAGTAATTTATACGCCTACTATCATGTCTGATCAGATTACTTGGTGTATATTCAAGTGGCTCCTATGCCACGGTTCAGTTTTTAAAACGGTAACTCGACTCCACAACCAAGCCTCGTTATTATCATACATTGTCTATGCATCTGCAGTACACCGCAAAAGATGCCTTAGCGGCGCCACCGTCTTTGACTTGCGCGCGCGCATCACCCATGGTCGAGTGTTGAGAGGCGATGATAGTAGCCACCCCCGCTTCCAACCCCCTCCAGCAAATGGAGTGCTCGGCCGGCGTGCTTTCCCATTCCGTGTTGTACATCCATGGAACAGCCTGCCGACCTTCCTTAAAGACTGTTCCCTTCCCTCTGCAAGAAGCACATGTGGCAAAATTTTGACGTGTGACGTGTTAGTTTTCAGTTAAATTGACGTGTTAGTAGTGTTAGTGTTTAGAAGGCTCTTCGAGCGTCGACGCCGTTTCTTGTCAAGATACTTTTAAACTAAAGTTTTTTTTTTTTTTTTACTTACCTGGTTTTGTGGTTACAAGAATAAACAATTAATAATAATAATAATAATAATAATAATAACAATGATTTACTTATTGCAATACTTGTAAATAATACTTGATACTTCAAGAAGTGATTCCTTGTACTGTGGGCCATACCTTTTCTGTCTGCGGCACAATATTATAACTCAGTATGACGTAAGTGTAGTATTTCCTACGCCTGCGTGCGTTTTACCTTTCAAAGTTGCCATGTGCCATATATTATAATTATTTATTTTTAATTATAGAGTTCTACATACAGTATTAAGTTATAATTATAACAACAAAAAACCATTTTCTATTACGTGTAGAACGCTCGAGTAACTGTATAACTACGAAGTTAAAAGTAACGCAAAAACGAAAAACCAAATCACAAATCTGATATGAAAAAGATTAAAGAAGATAAAGTTTCTAAATAAAAAATCACAGTGAAACAATACCAACCATGCGTGTTTATTAAACATAATTATTAATATTCGGCTTAATTAAATTTAAGTTATGTATTAAGACCAGGTTAACTTATACGCCTATTGTATTCTTACTAACTACTTTTTTGGTAGTTATATTAATTCTTTGACAAGACTTCCAATCGCGGTAAGTGTTTATGATACTCCCATGTTACAGGCTGCAGCTGTGAGCGAGGCGTTGTACGCCTGTGATTGGCTGGAAGCCTCACCGGCTTCAAGCGGTCAATGCTCATCATACTCCCATGTTACGGGCTGCAGCTGTGAGCGAGGCGTTGTACGCCTGTGATTGGCTGGAAGCCTCACCGAGCTTCAAGCGGTCAATGCTCATGATACTCCCATGTTACAGGCTGCAGCTGTGAGCGAGGCGTTGTACGCCTGTGATTGGCTGGAAGCCCCGCCTAGCTTCAAGCGGTCAATGCTCATGATACTCCCATGTTACAGGCTGCAGCTGTGAGCGAGGCGTTGTACGCCTGTGATTGGCTGGAAGCCTCGCCGAGCTTCAAGCAGTCAATGCTCATGATACTCCCATGTTACAGGCTGCAGCTGTGAGCGAGGCGTTGTACGCCTGTGATTGGCTGGAAGCCTCACCGGCTTCAAGCAGTCAATGCTCATGATACTCCCATGTTACAGGCTGCAGCTCTGAGCGAGGCGTTGTACGCCTGTGATTGGCTGGAAGCCTCACCGAGCTTCAAGCGGTCAATGCTCATGATACTCCCATGTTACGGGCTGCAGCTGTGAGCGAGGCGTTGTACACCTGAGATTGGCTGGAAGCCTCACCGAGCTTCAAGCGGTCAATGCTCATGATACTCCCATGTTACAGGCTGCAGCTCTGAGCGAGGCGTTGTACGCCTGTGATTGGCTGGAAGCCTCACCGGCTTCAAGCGGTCAATGCTCATCATACTCCCATGTTACGGGCTGCAGCTGTGAGCGAGGCGTTGTACGCCTGTGATTGGCTGGAAGCCTCACCGAGCTTCAAGCGGTCAATGCTCATGATACTCCCATGTTACAGGCTGCAGCTGTGAGCGAGGCGTTGTACGCCTGTGATTGGCTGGAAGCCCCGCCTAGCTTCAAGCGGTCAATGCTCATGATACTCCCATGTTACAGGCTGCAGCTGTGAGCGAGGCGTTGTACGCCTGTGATTGGCTGGAAGCCTCGCCGAGCTTCAAGCAGTCAATGCTCATGATACTCCCATGTTACAGGCTGCAGCTGTGAGCGAGGCGTTGTACGCCTGTGATTGGCTGGAAGCCTCACCGGCTTCAAGCAGTCAATGCTCATGATACTCCCATGTTACAGGCTGCAGCTCTGAGCGAGGCGTTGTACGCCTGTGATTGGCTGGAAGCCTCACCGAGCTTCAAGCGGTCAATGCTCATGATACTCCCATGTTACGGGCTGCAGCTGTGAGCGAGGCGTTGTACACCTGAGATTGGCTGGAAGCCTCACCGAGCTTCAAGCGGTCAATGCTCATGATACTCCCATGTTACAGGCTGCAGCTCTGAGCGAGGCGTTGTACGCCTGTGATTGGCTGGAAGCCTCACTGAGCTTCAAGCGGTCAATGCTCATGATACTCCCATGTTACAGGCTGCAGCTGTGAGTGAGGCGTTGTACGCCTGTGATTGGCTAGAAGCCTCACCGAGCTTCAAGCGGTCAATACTCATGATACTCCCATGTTACAGGCTGCAGCTCTGAGCGAGGCGTTGTACGCCTGTGATTGGCTGGAAGCCTCGCCGAGCTTCAAGCGGTCAATGCTCATGATACTCCCATGTTACAGGCTGCAGCTGTGAGCGACGCGTTGTACGCCTGTGATTGGCTGGAAGCCTCGCCGAGCTTCAAGCGGTCAATGCTCATGATACTCCCATGTTACAGGCTGCAGCTGTGAGCGACGCGTTGTACGCCTGTGATTAGCTGGAAGCCTCGCCGAGCTTCAAGCGGTCAATGCTCATGATACTCCCATGTTACAGGCTTCAGCTCTGAGCGACGCGTTGTACGCCTGTGATTGGCTGGAAGCCTCGCCGAGCTTCAAGCGGTCAATGCTCATGATACTCCCATGTTACAGGCTGCAGCTGTGAGCGACGCGTTGTACGCCTGTGATTGGCTGGAAGCCTCGCCGAGCTTCAAGCGGTCAATGCTCATGATACTCCCATGTTACAGGCTGCAGCTGTGAGCAACGCGTTGTACGCCTGTGATTGGCTGGAAGCCTCGCCGAGCTTCAAGCGGTCAATGCTCATGATACTCCCATGTTACAGGCTGCAGCTGTGAGCGAGGCGTTGTACGCCTGTGATTGGCTGGAAGCCTCACCAAGCTTCAAGCAGTCAATGCTCATAATACTCCCATGTTACAGGCTGTAGCTGTGAGCGAGGCGTCGTACGCCTGTGATTGGCTGGAAGCCTCACCGGCTTCAAGCGGTCTATGCTCATGATACTCCCATGTTACAGGCTGCAGCTGTGAGCGAGGCGTTGTACGCCTGTGATTGGCTGGAAGCCTCACCAAGCTTCAAGCAGTCAATGCTCATAATACTCCCATGTTACAGGCTGTAGCTGTGAGCGAGGCGTTGTAGGCCTGTGATTGGCTGGAAGCCTCGCCGAGCTTCAAGCGGTCAATGCTCATGATACTCCCATGTTACAGGCTGCAGCTGTGAGCGACGCGTTGTACGCCTGTGATTGGCTGGAAGCCTCGCCGAGCTTCAAGCGGTCAATGCTCATGATACTCCCATGTTACAGGCTGCAGCTGTGAGCGAGGCGTTGTACGCCTGTGATTGGCTGGAAGCCTCGCAGAGCTTCAAGCAGTCAATGCTTATGATACTCCCATGTTACAGGCTGCAGCTGTGAGCGAGGCGTTGTACGCCTGTGATTGGCTGGAAGCCTCACCGAGCCTAAAGCGGTCTATGCTCATGATACTCCCATGTTACAGGCTGCAGCTGTGAGCGAGGCGTTAGACGCCTGTGATTGGCTGGAAGCCTCACCGAGCTTCAAGCGGTCTATGCTCATGATACTCCCATGTTACAGGCTGCAGCTGTGAGCGAGGCGTTGTACGCCTGTGATTGGCTGGAAGCCTCGCCTAGCTTCAAGCGGTCTATGCTCATGATATTCCCATGTTACAGGCTGCAGCTGTGAGCGAGGCGTTTAACGCCTGTGATTGGCTGGAAGCCTCGCAGAGCTTCAAGCGGTCAATGCTCATGATACTCCCATGTTACAGGCTGCAGCTGTGAGCGACGCGTTGTACGCCTGTGATTGGCTGGAAGCCTCACCGAGCTTCAAGCGGTCAATGCTCATGATACTCCCATGTTACAGGCTGCAGCTCTGAGCGAGGCGTTGTACGCCTGTGATTGGCTGGAAGCCTCGCCGAGCTTCAAGCGGTCAATGCTCATGATACTCCTATGTTACAGGCTGCAGCTGTGAGCGAAGCGTTGTACGCCTGTGATTGGCTGGAAGCCTTGACAAGCTTCAAGCAGTCAATACTCATGATACTCTCATGTTACAGGCTGCAGCTCTGAGCGAGGCGTTGTACGCCTGTGATTGGCTGGAAGCCTCGCCGAGCTTCAAGCGGTCAATGCTCATGATACTCCCATGTTACAGGCTGCAGCTGAGAGCGAGGCGTTGTACGCCTGTGATTGGCTGGAAACCTCACCGAGCTTCAAGCGGTCAATACTCATGATACTCCCATGTTACAGGCTGCAGCTGTGAGCGAGGCGTTGTACGCCTGTGATTGGCTGGAAGCCTCGCCGAGCTTCAAGCGGTCAATGCTCATGATACTCCCATGTTACAGGCTGCAGCTGTGAGCGAGGCGTTGTACGCCTGTGATTGGCTGGAAGCCTCGCCGAGCTTCAAGCAGTCAATGCTCATGATACTTTCATGTTACAGGCTGCAGCTGTGAGCGAGGCGTTGTACGCCTGTGATTGGCTGGAAGCCTCACCGAGCTTCAAGCGGTCAATACTCATGATACTCCCATGTTACAGGCTGCAGCTCTGACGAGGCGTCGTACGCCTGTGATTGGCTGGAAGCCTCGCCGAGCTTCAAGCGGTCAATACTCATGATACTCCCATGTTACAGGCTGCAGCTCTGACGAGGCGTTGTACGCCTGTGATTGGCTGGAAGCCTCGCCGAGCTTCAAGCAGTCAATGCTCATGATACTCTCATGTTACAGGCTGCAGCTGTGAGCGAGGCGTTGTACACCTATGATTGGCTGTATACCTCGCCGAGCTTCCAGCAGTTAATGCTCATGATCAGAGGAAGAAGTTTATGGTGAAAAGTTTTTGCAAACTCCTTTTTTTAGATTTAAAAAGGTGGTGGATTTTTGGTGAGTACTTTAGAAATAACCGTTGTTAAAGCGGTGTTAATTTTGGTTATTTCTTTCTATTGGACTATGGGGAATGCCCAGGCTTAGAACAGGAGCACACACGTATCAACTTCCAGGTATTAATTATGTGGTGTTTTTGGTTTTTTTAACATACCTATAAATCCATTATTTTTTTTTTGTGGGGGGGTGGGGGGGGGGGGACTTTTAGTCAAGTAACATAAATAGTAAGTTGAACAGTGAATCGGGACTTTTTAATTGTCTGTTGTCGAATATCAAACTCGATGGCTACTCGTTTATTCAAATATTATACATTCACAGTAATTTTAAATTTAGTCGATTCTGAGTTTATATCATAGCTGCGAGCACGTACACATGTACATAGTACATCAGCCCAGGACGTTTTGCTTACAAAAAAGGTCGACGCATTTTGACTTTGGAATATGTTAAAACAATGTTAGTTGAGTTGTAATTCATGAGGTGCTTACCTGGCAAAAGGGCCAAACAGGCCGCCATCTTGGATTTTATATAATTCACGTTAATGGCTATAAAAACCAAAGTACTTGACCAAGTTTGAAAACATTTAGTATTTTAAATTGTTAGTTTCAATTACAATGTACTTGTGAAAATTGTTTTCAAATTTAATAATTATATTACACATTTAAAAAACATTTTTCTACTCAATGTTTTTAGTTTTGGAATGTTAAGCTTATAACTTTTATAGAAGCGCACTAACTGAAAACGTTCTTCATATAAACGTTTTAGATAGCTTTATTTTAAAAATAACGCAATCAAATTCAAGTCTTTATCTAGAATACGTCCCAAGATATGAATTTTTGAAGAGTCGCACTACGCTCTCTTGCCGCGCTCGGCGCTTGCCCAAGCCAGGCGCCGAGCGGTGCGCGTGCGGTCTATGTAGTCTTGCCTTCTCAGACTATATCTTCTGATAGTTTATTTGAATTAAATTATTGCGTTAGCTTTGGTTCAATTATTTCAAATTCTAGGAATTTACTTACCCCCCCCCCCCCCCACACCTCCTCTACCACTCTATTTACTTACCAAGCACTGAAGCTCTGATTGATTGATTGATAAATGGGGCTTAACGTCTCATATTTGTGAACAATGGCTAATCGAGACGATGAGCGGGTGATAATGAAGATGAGAAGGTGATAATGAAGATGAGAAGATGATGATGAAGAATAAAGCCACATCCGAATCAGATCCATTGTACGTCGCGTGGATCGTCATACGGGAGTCCAGCAAGGGTGGGCAGGGACAAGTGGGAGGAGAAATATTCAGTGGGATAGTGGGAGGGAAGGGACAGGGTCTCTTTTCATCGCCTCTTACGACTAGCAGAGTCACTCTGAGCCTATTCTACCCCGGGCCAAGACGGGTCTCCTTTCGTCGCCTCTTACGACTAGCAGAGTCACTCTAGGCATATTCTTCCCTGAAGCTCTTAGACAATGCTGGATGCAGCGTGCGATTTGTATTGCGAGTAGACCATGGAAAGGCAATCAATTCGTTACAATTATCAGTTTAAAAAATGTTTTTTTTAAGGGTAAGCCATAAACGTTAACTGCTCACAATTCTTCACGCTTATGACTAATGAAAAAAATTGTGTTTGATAACTTCCAGAGAAAACTTTTATTATTTTACAGAGTTTGAACAGAGAAACAGATATTGACAATTGACCACAGACTGTAAAAAAAAGACACACTGACAAACAGAGTCAATGTCAATAGCATTGAAATCAATGCTAAATATTTAAATTTAAAATTTTTCGTCAGTTTGATTACCCCAGTACAATGCGTCGTTCATATTATCCATGGACTAAAAGTTCAATTCTATTCAGTACGATATCTGGGTTTTACGTCCCATATTTTTGCAACTTTGGCAAAGGGACATGATGAGATGGTAATGTATGAAAATGAAGATGAAAATGCGTCACATATTAGTTTTTACTGCATTTATAATATATTGGTGTTTTTTCTAAAGCAAAATTGTTATAGTGTATTTTATTATGAACACCAACACAGTAGATCACTGATGATGTTAAAGCCCTAATAATGTAGAGCCCTATCACAATGTCTTAGCTTAACGACAATTGCGGTATACATGAAACTATGTCTTGCACACATTTATTGTATTTACCACTATTGAAAATATAAGATATTAAAGAGATATGCTATTTTAACATTGTTTAAGTTATGATGAATTAACTGATTATTAATTGACCATCTTCATTCAATTGATTTGTGTAGCTTAATCGAAACTCTATTACAAAATGTACAAGACAGGTTATTCTCACGACACGCATAATGTTTAGTGGCAAATTTTCCATCAGTGCAAGCTTTTAGAAATTCTTCTAAAAGACAACTATTCGGGATTAATGGAACCAGCAAAGCCAAATAATGTTGTCTAAGAAGACGTATCAGAATTAAAAGGGTTATCATTCGTACAATAGCACGCATGACATTGAGATTTATTGAATTGCTAGTAGGTGGTAAATCGACATTGGCTTTACACTGTTGATATTTCCAATGTCTTAGTTTATCCATAGTCTTCCATGTCGTGTTACTCTTCAAAACACGAACTAAGAACTCTTCAGCCTTTAGGATTTCATCCTATGTTAAAAAAAGCAGTTCTTCTAAAGTTAATTCAATGGAATCTGCTTTAAGAGCAGATTTTGCCAAACTTGCTAGTGAAATCGCAACCTGAGTGTGCAGTGCAAGAAGAATATCGTCCATGTTACCCATTGTACCCAATGTATGAATTGAAATTAACCGTGTTGAATCACCAACTCCACCTCTTACCCAGAGCTCGTGTAATCCTACATGTTGCATATCTTAAAGTAATACAGTAAACGTACACTTACATCAGTATCAGAAGAATGTACTATAATTCAACGTGCCCGACTTTGCAGCATGAAACGCGTGAGGTATTATTGGCATGTAAGTTTCTTCAACAAGTTCATGCAAGTGCCCTGAATGGACTGGCAAGGCAATGTTCACTATCAATCAACTGGCTTGTGATAAAAACAATGCTTGTGTCTAGTTTTTCTGCTTTATCTTCAATAAGCGATTTTAAGAGGTGCTCTAATTTTAATTTAATATCTGATTATCAATGGTAAATATATTAAATGTATACAAGACATAGTTTCATTTATACCGCACTCATTGTTTAGCTATTACGTTGTAAAATGATAGGGCTCTACATTATTAGCGCTGTAACGTTAGCATTGCTCTGAGGTGTTTGTGTTCATGCTTTAGAGAAATCACTAATATAATATGCAATTGCAGTAAAAACTTGTATTGAATTGTATGGTTTCACTTTTTAGTCCATGGATATAAAAGACCCACTGTACTGGGATAATCAAACTGAGGAAAATTTCTAAATTGAAATATTAAGCATTGACTTCAAACTCTGTCTTTGTTGTCAATCTCTTGGCAATTGTCAATATCTGTTTCTCTGTTCAAACTCTATAAAATAATAAATGTTTTCTCTTGAAATTGTCAAACGCAAATTTGTTTAAATAATCGTAATAAGCATAAGAAAATGTGAGCAGTTACCGTTTATGCCTTATCCATAAAACCCATTTTTAATAACTCAAAATTGTAACGAATTGATTGCCTTTCGATGGTCTACTCGCAATACAAATCGCACGCTGCATCCAGCATTGTCTCAGAGCTTGGAAAGTAAATAGTGGGGTAGAGGGGTAAGGGTGGGTAACCAAATTCCTGGAATTTGAAATAATTGAACCAAAGCTAACGCAATAGTTCAATTCAAATAAACTATCAGAAGATAGTCTGAGAAGGCAAGACTACATAGACCGCACGCACACCGCTCGGCGCCTGGCTTGGGCAATGCCCAGCGAGGCAAGGGAGCGTAGCGTGACTATTTAAAAATTCATATCTCGGGAATTAACCTCAATAGAGACTTCAATTTGATTGCATTGTTTTTTAAATAAAGCTATCTTAAACGTTTATATGAAGTACTTTTTCAGTTATTACGCTTCAATAAAAGTTATAAGCTTAACATTCCGAAACTAAAAACATTGAGTAGGAAAATGTTTTTTAAATGTATAATATAATTATTAAATTTGAACATTTTCTTCACAAGTACATTTTAATTAAAAAATGCTATTTTAAATACAAAAGTTTTTAAAATTGGTCAAGTACTTTGGTTTGTATAGCCATTAGTGTGAATTATATAAAATCCAAGATGGCGGCGTGTTTGGCCCTTTTGCCAGCTAAGCACCTCATGAATTACAACTAAGTACACGTTGTTTTATCATATTCCAAGGTCAAAATGCGTCGACCTTTTTTGTAAGCAAAACGTCCTGGGCTGAAGGACTAATACAAAGGACAAACCGGAATCTATCCAGAATTGTCGGAATCTATCCAGTGGCGGAACTAGGCGCCCGCAGCGCCCGCTATTGCGGGCGGGCTTAGAATTTTCGTTTTTTTCGCCTGGCTTGCTCGATACATGCCAGTTACAGTTTTACACCTCACATATAAACTTTGCAGGTGTATATTAAGCCAGAATGAAGTCCATTTATAGAAGAACGGAAGTCAATTGTCTTGAAAATGGCAACAATTCGCTGTCAGACTAGTAGTGTGGCTGTGGTTGATGGCTATGCTATAGGCAGAGGTACAACAGAGATTACAATCTCTCGATCTTTGCTTTAGTTATCATAATAAGCAACGGCTTTTTGTGAAATTACCAAGATTTGCAGATTGTTATGATTATTTCTACATTTTCAACAAGTTTTGACAGGACTACATTGCACTACCATTAGCATTCAGAATCAGTAGCTGCGTGGTGCTCTTTGAGGGTGGTGGAGTGGGGTCGTTCCTTGATAATGCTTTTTTCTTTTTTTTATGTTTATGTTTTTTTTAAACGAAGAATTCGCATCCGTGTGCTAGTGTCAGTAAGACAAGTGGCGCTTAGAAAAAAAGACGAAAGAAATAATTATTAAAATTAGAAGTTACTAAGTAGGTATCATAGAACAAGCACTATTTTAACTCGGTTTCGGTTCAATCACTTTCAGTTGACAGTGGTATTGACGGTGGCAAGGACAGCGTAGCTTCGACCAGGGTTCGAACCCCGGGCCTGCAGTTGACAGTGATATTGACGGTGGCAAGGACAACGTAGCTTCGACCGTGGTTCGAACCCCGGGCCTGGGCCTAGCATGTCCTACGACGTCGATGACTACGCATCCGTTTTGTTCACTTAATAGCCTACGTATAAATGTAGTTACCTATTAGAGGGCCGCCATAAAATGTTTGTGGGCGGGACCCATGAATCGAAGTTCCGCCACTGTATATATCATGCATACAAAATTAACTATGGATTTATTTCATCCATGCGCAGTTGAAATTATTGTAGGCCTTCGTATGTTCGAAAATATATTTCGGTCTGCACTACAGCGATCAGTTCAATAGCCGTAACAAATTGTTGCGGACGGAATAAGAGAGTTGTTTAGGGCTAGTCTTAAAGCCGGGACAGAGGAGGGACAGGAGTTATATTCATGGCTAGTCTCGAGGCCGGGACAGTCGAGGGACAGGAGATATTCATGGCAAGTCTCGAGGCAGGGACAGTCGAGGGACAGGATGGTCAGGGGGAGATCGACCTCGTTATCAAAGTCATGTACATACTTGGTAAGTGAATAATCTCAAGTTATCAATTAACATGTGCACAACTAAACACGCAAAAGTAAAAACGGTTTAACAACAGTTTGGTAACAACAAACAAAAAACAGTTAACAGTTTGGTATATTATAAGAAAAACTGGCCGATGTAAAAGTTTTCCTGATGAGACATTTTTAATTTTAAGTAGAAGATATTATTAAACGAGCGAAGCGAGCGTTTAAATAACATCTTTATGGCACGTGAACAAAAACTCGAAAACTTATAACTTAATCTTCTTCAGTTCGCGAAAACCTACAGAACAACATATGTATATATTTGTGTAATATGTGTACTATATAACATGTGTAATTATATATGCATAATAAACGTCGACAATATGGTCCTTTTAAGAACCAAAATTTTCTCAAGAAAGAGTGCGGCAGTCAACCTGAAAACGTGAAAAATGTATATATCTATTGTACGAAAACATTTTCCGGTAAAACCAATCCAACGTTTATAACAACGTTTATAGAATTAACGTTGGATTGGTTTTACCTGGAAAATGTTTTCGTACTATACATTTTGCAACCATCAAAATCTAAGAAATCATATATATATGTATTATGCAATGGTTGGGATCATCCGCGTGGCGATGATAAAAAGCATTGCGGCTACGTTTCAACAAACACTGAAACATAAAACATACAAAGCTCCAGTGGTTTTCATCATAACGTCTATTCCAGGCTGCGAATATCTCCACGAAGCTATTTAATGCACTAACTAGACCTTCTTGCAGGCTTCTGGTCTGACCAGGATGCGCGAATATCTCCACGAAGCTATTTAATGCACTAACTAGACCTTCTTGCAGGCTTCTGGTCTGACCAAGATGCGCGAATATCTCCACGAAGCTATTTAATGCACTAACTAGACCTTCTTGCAGGCTTCTGGTTTGACCAAGATGTGTGAATATCTCCACGAAGCTATTTAATGCACTAACTAGACCTTCTTGCAGGCTTCTGGTCTGACCAAGATGCCCGAATATCTCCATGAAGCTATTTAATGCACTAACTAGACCTTCTTGCAGGCTTCTGGTCTGACCAGGATGCGCGAATATCTCCACGAAGCTATTTAATGCACTAACTAGACCTTCTTGCAGGCTTCTGGTCTGACCAGGATGCGCGAATATCTCCACGAAGCTATTTAATGCACTAACTAGACCTTCTTGCAGGCTTCTGGTCTGACCAAGATGCCCGAATATCTCCACGAAGCTATTAAATGCACTAACTAGAGCTTCTTGCAGGCTTCTGGTCTGACCAAGATGCCTGAATATCTCCACGAAGCTATTTAATGCACTAACTAGACCTTCTTGCAGGCTTCTGGTCTGACCAGGATGCGCGAATATCTCCACGAAGCTATTTAATGCACTAACTAGACCTTCTTGCAGGCTTCTGGTCTGACCAGGATGCGCGAATATCTCCACGAAGCTATTTAATGCACTAACTAGACCTTCTTGCAGGCTTCTGGTCTGACCAGGATGCGCGAATATCTCCACGAAGCTATTTAATGCACTAACTAGACCTTCTTGCAGGCTTCTGGTCTGACCAGGATGCGCGAATATCTCCACGAAGCTATTTAATGCACTAACTAGACCTTCTTGCAGGCTTCTGGTCTGACCATGATGCCCGAATATCTCCACGAAGCTATTTAATGCACTAACTAGACCTTCTTGCAGGCTTCTGGTCTGACCAGGATGCGCGAATATCTCCACGAAGCTATTTAATGCACTAACTAGACCTTCTTGCAGGCTTCTGGTCTGACCAGGATGCGCGAATATCTCCACGAAGCTATTTAATGCACTAACTAGACCTTCTTGCAGGCTTCTGGTCTGACCATGATGCCCGAATATCTCCACGAAGCTATTTAATGCACTAACTAGACCTTCTTGCAGGCTTCTGGTCTGACCAGGATGCCCGAATATCTCCACGAAGCTATTTAATGCACTAACTAGACCTTCTTGCAGGCTTCTGGTCGGACCAAGATGCGCGAATATCTCCACGAAGCTATTTAATGCACTAACTAGACCTTCTTGCAGGCTTCTGGTCTGACCAAGATGCGCGAATATCTCCACGAAGCTATTTAATGCACTAACTAGACCTTCTTGCAGGCTTCTGGTCTGACCAAGATGCCCGAATATCTCCACGAAGCTATTTAATGCACTAACTAGACCTTCTTGCAGGCTTCTGGTCTGACCAAGATGCGCGAATATCTCCACGAAGCTATTTAATGCACTAACTAGACCTTCTTGCAGGCTTCTGGTCTGACCAAGATGCCCGAATATCTCCACGAAGCTATTTAATGCACTAACTAGACCTTCTTGCAGGCTTCTGGTCTGACCAAGATGCCCGAATATCTCCACGAAGCTATTTAATGCACTAACTAGACCTTCTTGCAGGCTTCTGGTCTGACCAAGATGCCTGAATATCTCCACGAAGCTATTTAATGCACTAACTAGACCTTCTTGCAGGCTTCTGGTCTGACCAGGATGCCCGAATATCTCCACGAAGCTATTTAATGCACTAACTAGACCTTCTTGCAGGCTTCTGGTCTGACCAAGATGCGCGAATATCTCCACGAAGCTATTTAATGCACTAACTAGACCTTCTTGCAGGCTTCTGGTCTGACCAAGATGCCCGAATATCTCCACGAAGCTATTTAATGCACTAACTAGACCTTCTTGCAGGCTTCTGGTCTGACCAAGATGCGCGAATATCTCCACGAAGCTATTTAATGCACTAACTAGACCTTCTTGCAGGCTTCTGGTCTGACCAAGATGCCCGAATATCTCCACGAAGCTATTTAATGCACTAACTAGACCTTCTTGCAGGCTTCTGGTCTGACCAAGATGCCCGAATATCTCCACGAAGCTATTTAATGCACTAACTAGACCTTCTTGCAGGCTTCTGGTCTGACCAAGATGCCTGAATATCTCCACGAAGCTATTTAATGCACTAACTAGACCTTCTTGCAGGCTTCTGGTCTGACCAAGATGCGCGAATATCTCCACGAAGCTATTTAATGCACTAACTAGACCTTCTTGCAGGCTTCTGGTCTGACCAAGATGCGCGAATATCTCCACGAAGCTATTTAATGCACTAACTAGACCTTCTTGCAGGCTTCTGGTCTGACCAAGATGCCCGAATATCTCCACGAAGCTTTTTAATGCACTAACTAGACCTTCTTGCAGGCTTCTGGTCTGACCAAGATGCCCGAATATCTCCACGAAGCTTTTTAATGCACTAACTAGACCTTCTTGCAGGCTTCTGGTCTGACCAAGATGCCCGAATATCTCCACGAAGCTTTTTAATGCACTAACTAGACCTTCTTGCAGGCTTCTGGTCTGACCAAGATGCGCGAATATCTCCACGAAGCTATTTAATGCACTAACTAGACCTTCTTGCAGGCTTCTGGTTTGACCAAGATGCCCGAATATCTCCACGAAGCTATTTAATGCACTAACTAGACCTTCTTGCAGGCTTCTGGTCGGACCAAGATGCCCGAATATCTCCACGAAGCTATTTAATGCACTAACTAGACCTTCTTGCAGGCTTCTGGTCTGACCAAGATGCCCGA
This sequence comes from Isoperla grammatica, assembly GCA_945910005.1. Lineage (NCBI taxonomy): Eukaryota > Metazoa > Arthropoda > Insecta > Plecoptera > Perlodidae > Isoperla > Isoperla grammatica. The sequence continues at coordinate 7,890,109 of OX246742.1, read as the reverse complement.
ATATCTCCACGAAGCTATTTAATGCACTAACTAGACCTTCTTGCAGGCTTCTGGTCGGACCAAGATGCCCGAATATCTCCACGAAGCTATTTAATGCACTAACTAGACCTTCTTGCAGGCTTCTGGTCTGACCAAGATGCCCGAATATCTCCACGAAGCTATTTAATGCACTAACTAGACCTTCTTGCAGGCTTCTGGTCTGACCAAGATGCCCGAATATCTCCACGAAGCTATTTAATGCACTAACTAGACCTTCTTGCATGCTTCTGGTCTGACCAAGATGCGCGAATATCTCCACGAAGCTATTTAATGCACTAACTAGACCTTCTTGCAGGCTTCTGGTCTGACCATGATGCCCGAATATCTCCACGCAGCTATTTAATGCACTAACTAGACCTTCTTGCAGGCTTCTGGTCGGACCATGATGCCCGAATATCTCCACGAAGCTATTTAATGCACTAACTAGACCTTCTTGCAGGCTTCTGGTCTGACCATGATGCCCGAATATCTCCACGCAGCTATTTAATGCACTAACTAGACCTTCTTGCAGGCTTCTGGTCTGACCATGATGCCCGAATATCTCCACGCAGCTATTTAATGCACTAACTAGACCTTCTTGCAGGCTTCTGGTCTGACCAAGATGCGCGAATATCTCCACGAAGCTATTTAATGCACTAACTAGACCTTCTTGCAGGCTTCTGGTCTGACCAAGATGCCCGAATATCTCCACGAAGCTATTTAATGCACTAACTAGACCTTCTTGCAGGCTTCTGGTCTGACCAAGATGCCCGAATATCTCCACGAAGCTATTTAATGCACTAACTAGACCTTCTTGCAGGCTTCTGGTCTGACCAAGATGCCCGAATATCTCCACGAAGCTATTTAATGCACTCACTAGACCTTCTTGCAGGCTTCTGGTCTGACCACGATGCGCGAATATCTCTACGAAGCTATTTTATGCACCAACTAGACCTTCTTGCAGGCTTCGGTCTGACCAGGATGCGCGAATATCTCCACGAAGCTATTTAATGCACTAACTAGACCTTCTTGCAGGCTTCTGGTCTGACCAAGATGCCCGAATATCTCCACGAAGCTATTTAATGCACTAACTAGACCTTCTTGCAGGCTTCTGGTCTGACCAGGATGCGCGAATATCTCCACGAAGCTATTTAATGCACTAACTAGACCTTCTTGCAGGCTTCTGGTCTGACCAAGATGCCCGAATATCTCCACGAAGCTATTTAATGCACTAACTAGACCTTCTTGCAGGCTTCTGGTCTGACCAAGATGCCCGAATATCTCCACGAAGCTATTTAATGCACTAACTAGACCTTCTTGCAGGCTTCTGGTCTGACCAAGATGCGCGAATATCTCCACGAAGCTATTTAATGCACTAACTAGACCTTCTTGCAGGCTTCTGGTCTGACCAGGATGCGCGAATATCTCCACGAAGCTATTTAATGCACTAACTAGACCTTCTTGCAGGCTTCTGGTCTGACCAAGATGCGCGAATATCTCCACGAAGCTATTTATTGCACTAACTAGACCTTCTTGCAGGCTTCTGGTCTGACCAAGATGCCCGAATATCTCCACGAAGCTATTTAATGCACTAACTAGACCTTCTTGCAGGCTTCTGGTCTGACCAAGATGCCCGAATATCTCCACGAAGCTATTTAATGCACTAACTAGACCTTCTTGCAGGCTTCTGGTCTGACCAAGATGCGCGAATATCTCCACGAAGCTATTTAATGCACTAACTAGACCTTCTTGCAGGCTTCTGGTCTGACCATGATGCCCGAATATCTCCACGAAGCTATTTAATGCACTAACTAGACCTTCTTGCAGGCTTCTGGTCTGACCATGATGCCCGAATATCTCCACGAAGCTATTTAATGCACTAACTAGACCTTCTTGCAGGCTTCTGGTCTGACCAAGATGCGCGAATATCTCCACGAAGCTATTTAATGCACTAACTAGACCTTCTTGCAGGCTTCTGGTCTGACCAAGATGCCCGAATATCTCCACGAAGCTATTTAATGCACTAACTAGACCTTCTTGCAGGCTTCTGGTCTGACCAAGATGCGCGAATATCTCTACGAAGCTATTTAATGCACTAACTAGACCTTCTTGCAGGCTTCTGGTCTGACCAAGATGCGCGAATATCTCTACGAAGCTATTTAATGCACTAACTAGACCTTCTTGCAGGCTTCTGGTCTGACCAAGATGCGCGAATATCTCTACGAAGCTATTTAATGCACTAACTAGACCTTCTTGCAGGCTTCTGGTCTGACCAAGATGCCCGAATATCTCCACGAAGCTATTTAATGCACTCACTAGACCTTCTTGCAGGCTTCTGGTCTGACCAAGATGCGAGCCCAACCGTCGAGTCCTACTCGCGGTACTTCAGCCCTCGCCTCGCCCGTCTTCTGGCACGTAGCCGACTCCTGCGGGGCACCCTCCAGTGGTTTAGAGCCTTGCTGCCCTGGAACCTGATTGTCTACACTGCTCTGCAGATCCTGATCGTTCACCCGATGGACATGTACCTTTCCTGGGACAACAAAATGTTTGTGCTGGAAGATCTGTATTCCATCCTTGTGTACAGTGTGGTACTCGATACAATTGTGACGGCGTATTTTCAAAAACATAAATGTCGGCGACTTTTCCGTCAACACCACGCGATTTACAAAGACAATATCGGGAAGAAAGGTGAAATAAGGAGCTCTCTTCAAAGAACTCGGAAACTATGCAATGACATAACAAGAGGATTTCTGGTCCTGTCTCTGGGGCTGGCTCTAGCACTGATTCTTGGCACTGCAGGGTATTATTTTCCCAATAGAACGTTTGTTAATAGGTAAGTGATGCCGTTTTATTCATAGTTCCCACGTGACGTCACAGCGGCCATGATTGCGACGCAATTGATGAGGACCTATCCTAGATCATTGGCAAACACTTTTCAAATTTAATATATGAGCTTAATTTAGAATTTAAAAAGTAAACATAAGTAACTAAATAATTAAAAATTACCACACGTACCAACTGTATATAAAAAACAGGCTGAATTTAAAGGAACTCAGAAATTCTGTGTACTACCACAACTGCCTTTAATTGTTTCTCCATGGCAATTGAAAGTTTGCTCACCAATGTGGCCGCCACGCTCTAAAATGTAGAGTACGTGCAACCTATGATATTAATTTAAACATCACACGTAGTCCCATCCACGACAAATGATAATAGATACAATTTGTTTGAAGAAAAATTTGTGGTTCTGTCTGGTGCTTTGGTGTTCAATAATAAATTCGTAAAGGCGGTCTTAGTGGACCTTGAAATAAGGCTTGTGGACTCAAGGAACTGGAAGACCGCCTTTACGAATTGATTATTGAACACCAAAGCACCAGACAGAACCACAAATGTATCTTCAAACAGATTGCATGAAAGAGGCGGTAGAGATGGGTCTGAGGTTGGTATGAGAATAGTTACGCTGGGACAGTTGGCCCGGTATTACGATATCGGGATAAAGTTTTGATAAAGTTATCCTTAGGGTAAGCAACATTTCAAAGCTTTTGACTGGTAGCTGCCACGCTGAAAACAAGTTATCTCAAGGGTAAATAATTATACCGAGATCATAAAGCCGGGGGTAAGCCAAATTATGTTTTACAAATTTGAAAACCATGATAACAAATGCACTTTCTCTTTTTTTACAGAGGTTGGTACCCGTATGACAAGTATGCATCACCTGCTTTTGAGGTTACAATGGTCGTGTGGATGTCGGAATTAATTCTACTCCTATTAGTGGCAAACACGTTCTTATCCGTGGCTGCAACAATAGTCATTCAATTGAATTGTTATTTTGATATATTGTTGTACCAATTAACAAATATCCACAAGATCTCAACTGAACAAATAAGATCGAGGAGCCAACAAACGCAATCCTTCCGACAGCTAGGAGTGCATTACATATAAGGTGACCATATTTACAAATCGAAATTCCGGGACAAATACAACTTTCGGCGACATCAATGGGGGGTGTGGGGGGGATGCCCCCCACAACAGGGCTGCAGGCAATTTTTTGAAAACGTTTTTTGTGTGGTTTTAAGCGTTTTAGAATGAGTTGATTTTTGATGTTTTTTTACTTTTAAGATGCTCTTTAATGTCTGATCGTCCTCCGTGCGCGATAGAAAATGTGGATTGACACTGACTGCAATGAACGTATGAATCGTCATTTGCCCGCAATTGCTTTAAACATGAGAAGTCTTTTTGTAACTCACTGTTAAATTAACACTTCCGTTTTGGAGGCGGCATTGTCGCAGCACAAACAAACACACACAGTATCAAAGTTCAAAGGAGACAAATGACTCGCCAAATACAACAAGTCAAAACCCTTTGGGAGGCGGCGAGTGGTAGGGGTAGGGTAGGCCGGTCAGCTGATATGGTACCGGTAAGCTACGTGTTCAGCTGCCATCACAAGTAACTCGATATATCACGCATTTTGTTCTAATACTTGCCGCATCGATAATTTCCGGGACATTAGAAACGTGTATCACAATTCCGGGACATTTAAGTGCTTTTCAAAAAGTCTTCGGGACGCCGGGACAGAGTGTAAAAAAACGGGACTGTCCCGGGAAATCCGGGACGTATGGTCACCTTAATTACATAAGGCCAGCTAGACGTTTACTGAACTCTTGTGTATCAGGCGAACATGATATACCAGGAGGTGTAGAGTCACAATCCTTCCAACAGCTGGGAGTGCATTACATAAGGCCAGCTAGACGTTTACTGAACTCTCATGTATCAGGCGATCATAATATACAAGGAGGTGTAGAGTCAACTAGAAAACGCAGCCAGGATGACGTCATTCCACGCCGAAGTGGGATATACGAGTCACGCCCACATAGGGGCGTTAACAGAGAAACCCAAAGCCAAGCAAGGGAGGAAATAGCAAGAGCTGAACACCAAGGAAATGTGGATAGAAAAGCTACCCAGAATGCTGTTCCTCACTTCGAAATTACTCCGATGCAAATGGATACAGAAATGAAATTGAATTTGATTGAGTATTTAAAGCTTCACAAAATTTTATTGCGGTAATTTTCTAATATTTTCAACACCTTTTTCATATAAAAATGATGATTATTAGTTTATTATTATTATTAACACCACGAGGGCACTTGAACGTTTTGATGTGCAAATAATTCCTTCATTTCCTTTTTTTTTTCCTACAAAAAACTTCGAACTAATTATAGATTTCTTGTGAGGGGGGGGGGGGGGGGAGGCTATTTTAATGAAGCAAGGGAGGTAACAATTTAAACATTAATTTAAACATTGCATTTTTTAAAACAATATATGAAAAAAATCTAAATAAATCTAAATAAATCCTAGTAATTAATTTTATTTTATAAAGTTTAAAGCCAAAGTTCAATCCTTATGGTACGTTTACAGCTACGCGTTGCGAGCGAAGCGAAGGCGCGAGCTCCAATCAGTGGCCGAGTTTGCGTGAAACTATTAACTTCTTTGCATGAAACTCGGCCGATGATTGGAGCTCGCGCCCTCGCTTCGCTCGCAACGCGTAGCTGTAAACGTAGCATTAAGGTTTTAATCTAGTTTGATTTGCATTAGCGTAATATCAATTCTTGCTTTACGTTCATATAATTTGTCGTTGATTGGTAAATTCAACGCTCGCACATTTTCCCTGCCAAGTGCCAACCCATTGAAACCAGTACCTAATGATGTTTGTCATACACAGCAATGGTACATTTCCTAACATGAGTGTGTTTCGTTTCAGATTAACCAGACATTGGGGCTTATTCTGGGAAGTACATTTAATTTTGAATTTTCTCATTAACATCATTCTATTTGCCACGGCAATAATTCAACTCGCAATAGTAAGTATCGATGTTAAAACAATCAAATATTATGCTATCTTGCTCAAAAATCGTTTGGTTAGGTTCACCAGAACATAAGACACACCGTTGAAGATCTAGGTTAGCGAGGATTGTCCCTGGGTGGGGTGGGTCTGTCTTCTCAAACTAAACATTTCCTTGAGGGTAGTTATAAAGGCTAACTCAGTGCGTAGCGAGGAATATATTTTGAGGAGAGGCTTACATGTGTTCCTTTTTTCAGATTCAACGTGTAACTATCAGAGAATGCATATTAATTTTTGTGTGGCTTCAAGTCTTAGGCCTATACTTCTTGTGCAACTTCTTTTTCAACAAGGTCACAACGAAGGTATTGTATAACATTATATCTACGTGATAGGATGCAGTATCGAGTTATATTGGAGTAAGTGATAACTATGTATAGAACGTGACTAGGTGATAGCAAGAAGTTGTCTCATTGATTTTTTATTGGAGTAGGAGGTAGCTATATGTAGAAGATTATATCAACGTTGCTATAGTTAACTCATTGTTTTATATTGAAGTGATGGTAATAGAAATATCGAGGAAAGAATGTAAAACCCTTTGAAAAATCAAGTTGCCAAAACGGTTTTGTAAATAACATGTATAGGACTCACATGTGTTTATGAAATGCAAGGTATTGAACGCAACGCTACTCAAACATCGGATTCACAAGAGGTCTTAAGTCTTTTTTTGGTCTTATCTCTAAGAGCGGCCTAACTTTGAACCTCTTATAAAACGAAGAAAATATCTTAGAATAGATTTTAAAACATATTATTGGAATGTTTCATTATGTCCTTGTTCTCACCAGGAATTAGTAACTTTTCATGTAACCTGGGTCTGGTTTTACAATATGTTCCAAGTTAGGTCGGTCCTAGAGATAAGACCAAAATAAGACCTAGGACCTCTTGTGAATCCGGGCACAGGGCCCGGATTCACACACAAAGAAAAAATCCGTTAAATTATTATGTGCTGCGATTACAAGCGGTCAACGTTCATGATACTCCCATGTTACAGGCTGCAGCTGTGAGCGACGCGTTGTACGCCTGTGATTGGCTGGAAGCCTCGCCGAGCTTCAAGCGGTCAATGCTCATGATACTTCCATGTTACAGGCTGCAGCTGTGAGCGAGGCGTTGTACGCCTGTGATTGGCTGGAAGCCTCACCAAGCTTCAAGCAGTCAATGCTCATGATACTCCCATGTTACAGGCTGCAGCTGTGAGCGAGGCGTTGTACGCCTGTGATTGGCTGGAAGCCTCACCGAGCTTCAAGCGGTCAATGTTCATGATACTCCCATGTTACAGGCTGCAGCTGTGTGCGAGGCGTTGTACGCCTGTGATTGGCTGGAAGCCTCACCAAGCTTCAAGCGGTCAATGCTCATGATACTCCCATGTTACAGGCTGCAGCTGTGAGCGAGGCGTTGTACGCCTGTGATTGGCTGGAAGCCTCGCCGAGCTTCAAGCGGTTAATAATAATCATGATGACTAGAGCCAATGTACCCTTAAAAGTGAAGCCTACTGGGCTAGACCCGCTATCGTGTAAGAACTTTGCTCAGGTCAGTCCAAGATTGTATGTATAGGATCCATTTTATTTGAAATTATATACACATATTAAATTTAATTATAACTAAACCTCACTGCTGTAAAAGTCGTATTCCATTTTTGAGTGTCCGTGAATTGGTTTGAAACAAAATCCGCGTTCTTCATCCTCTCAGTTATGCAAATATAATACTATCATCTGTAAATATGTATCGTTATATTCATCATTATATAATTATTTCAGAGATCATATTTTTAATGACTAGAATTTCGTTCGTAAAATGGCACAGAGAGTATGTCGTGGGCGTACAGACAAAAGTCACTAACTTCGTTTTCGTAGTTCTGAGAAAAATGGATTTGAAGTTTAAGAAGCTACTTAGTGACTTTTGGCAGTCAATATGAATTAAAATTTGGGAATAAGGTTTAGCTTACTTTTTATAGGTTTTGTGTTTTAAATACCCAACATGTTCTTTACCCAGTAATATAAGCTTACATTTTCCGTTATTATTAGCTAAGTGATTAAAATTACATAGATAAATCAGTTATTCGCAGTTTTGTTATGGCAAAAATAAGTAAGTGGACTTTTGCCCATCAAAAAAACTTTTGAAATTATTTTGTATGGAGTTAGTGAGGAAATGTAAAGCGTTGTTACACATTTCTCATAGACGACTGTACTTAGTGATATTTGGCACTCAATAGACTATTTCATTGTTTCTGGATGTAATGACATTCTTAACTCAATTTCACCCAAATATGTCTTTTGGTTGTATGCCCACGAAGTACTCTCGAATGTTTGAAACTGTATATATGTGATGTATTTTTGTTCCGCGTTATAGACGGCCAACGCTGCGTACAAGATGCTGACAATGTTGGAAGCTATAGTTTTCAAGTGATGATGATGTAAAGAACAATTAACAAGAAGATAAACTTAATTTGGTTAACATAGTCACTGTACATCATAATGACGCGAGGGTTAGTTTTGTAATAGAGTGGTAATAGGATGAAGAAATCCTAGACAAGAAATGTGACATTTTAAAGAAAAATGTATTGAATTTAATTAATTGCACTTTAAATTCTTGCATATTATCAATATCATGTATAAACTTTGAAAACACTGAATAAAATGTATACAACAAAAATCTAGATTAAGTTTGCGTAAGCACATTATATGAAAACCTTCATTTGAACAGATAATAATAATAACAATAATAATAATAATAATAATAATAATAATAATAATAATAATAATAATAATAATAATAATAATAATAATATTTTTTTTTCCTTTATTATAAGAACCCGGTTAATTTACATTCGATACAATCCCACAAAGCTACATACGTAGCTTGTCTGTGGGGATAGCAAACAAAACTAAATGAAAGTAATCTAGACTCCAACACCTATTACAACATTAAAACATTTCTTAATACTAAATAATTATATAATAATATAATATAATACAAAATTCAAAAACATTAAGCATTCTTCGAATGCTATTGCGATAGTATCACGTAACAAAAACATTTTTAATTCCCTTTTCACAGTACTTATACTATCCAAGTTCCTCAGGTCTTTGGGAAGCTTACTAAAATTAAATGGCACACAATATTCCAATGCACGCTTGCCGTACTTATTGTCAAACTTAGGTATTTTAAAAAACTCGGCTTCTTTGGCACGAGTATACAAAGTATGGTATATGTCGTTTTTAAACATATCCTGAAAGTAAAACTTCAACACCAATTTATATATAAATAATGTATTAACAGGAAGGACATCACACATTCTATATAACCCACTTATTGTATAAACCGTTCTTAATTGAGTAAAAGGCAGTATAAACTTTAACTTGTACAGTTGATTCAAACACGACCTAAGCCTACTACATACTCGTGATATATGCACATCCCAGCAAAAGTTTTGATCGGATGTCCACTCCTAAAAACGGATGGCTGTAAACTGAATCAATTTTAATTTTACTTTTACACTTGCATTGGATGCTGCTAACATTTTGACAAACATTGCTATGTAAACAATCAAAGGAATGGGTAAAAATATTTATACTGTCATTGTGATTAATATTATGAGGGGACGAAACATATACTATTTTTGTTTTAACTGAATTAATGATAAGTCCATCATCATGTGTCCACCTCAACAAGTTAATAAAATCCTCCTGCAAATAAAGCTCAGCCGTTTTTATATTTTTATGAATTGCTACCAATGAAGTGTCATCGGCCAAGCAAAAGGAAAAACACCTCTTTATGAACAGTACCATTAAATTTACATAAACTAAATAAAGAACTGGCCCTCATATGGACCCTTGCGGTACCCCCGTTTGACATGGTCTAACTTCGCTATCAAACTCTCCCACTCGCACAATAATTTTCCTTTCTGACAAATAATTTTCAAACCATGCTAACAAGGGACCTCTTACTCCAATCCGTTCAAGAGCAAGCAGCAATTTTCTATGGTTTAGGGTATCGAAAGCTTTAGTAAAGTCGATGAACATACATAAAAGGTAACAGTTTTTGTTTACTTAAGAATTGATCAAATTAGAAAATTTTAAGAGTAGATCCGACGTATTTTTCCCTTTTTGAAATCCATATTGATGCCCATTAATAATGTTAAATTTTTTTAAGTACTTGACTAAACAATTTGCAATGTATCTTTCATTCATCTTTTCAATGCTTGGCAACAACGCGATTGGTCTGTAATTAGAATATTCAAGGTGATTTCCTTTTTTATAAATCGGCCTCACAATCGATGTTTTTAGTTTTTCAGGAACTATGCCCTCAGTCAATGACAAATTAATTAATCGTGCAATAACCGGACTTATCTCACTAGAAATGCTTTGCAAATCTTTTACTCTTATACCATCTATGCCTGCTTGCTTATTAGGACTCATACCGCTAATAATTTTTTTAACCTCAACTTCATCGATAGGAGGTATGAACATAGATTGTGGCTGCTGATAGCTTGTAATTGTGCCTCCACTCTCAATAGGTAAACATTGAACTTTACATTTATGAATAGTTTTATCAATTTCATCAACAAATGATTCGGCAAATTTATTTACAATTACCTGTTGACTCTCGCTTTTACCCAAATACTGCCTCAACTGACTCTTTCTTATGCTTACCTGTAATTTCATTAATCGACTGCCAAGTTTCTTTAACCCTGCATTACTCGCGTGGGGTATATATTACCCCAGTGCTGCAAACTCTAATGGTTCTCAGTAATATTCAAACTTACCGCTCTCTCCTTCTATGTATTCTCAAGTTAGTCTATCTTTTATGTTTTTCTACAACAAAATGTTAAGCAGGGTTTTTAGTTTTAATAGGTTACATGATTGAAAATAGTTGGGGTTTCCATGATCCCACGCGATGACTGGCGCTAGTTTCAGACCGCTTCAGACGGTTGGCGGGAATGAGTGTAAGCAGGTGTAAGCTTGTTGTTTCTCCAGTAAAAAGCGTTTTGAATGCTGTTTGGTATGTAATCTCCATCATAATTATATATCCTTATATTAAGTTATAAAAATCCCCCTTTTACCCTTTGACCTTATAACAATAAATTTGTATTTAGTTATGCACTCACAATTAGTAATTATCTAATGCTTAAATTTTTTGGTTATGTTTAAATTAGGCATAAACCGAAGTAAGTCAACAAAACAAAATGAAAAAATTTGGGCCAAAAATGTTCCTACTATAGAAATTCGGCAATTAAATGTATTACTGTAATTTCAAAGTAAAATATGTAATGTTTACAAAAAATAAAAATTTCAGCCGTTTAAACTCCTTAATTGATGTTGTTATCTGAAAGCAGTAGTAGAATACATTCCAAGTAACTAAAATATGTGAACCCTACGTCCAAACTCCATCACAACTCCAAACTACAGATAATTCAATTTGGGGTTATATATACCCCACGCGAGTACTGGCGTTAAAAAAAACCACGCGAGTAATGGAGGGTTAATGTTATGCTTATTTCTTTCAATTACGGCTTTGAAATATTGATTTTTAGCAGCATGTATTTTTTTATTTACTTTGTTCCGGAAATAGTTATACTCTTGTCTATACATATTTTTGAAAATATTTAATTCCTTGCAATTTTTCCATTTACGAAACAATTGGTCTCTTTGCTTTGTTAACTCTAATAACTCATTAGTCATCCACTTTTTATTAATGCTGCACTCAGATTTCCTGTTTTTATAATAAGTCGCCTTATCATATGCTTTTTTAAAATTATGATACAATGCATCGTACAACTGACAACAGCTTGTAATTGATAACAAGCTTTGCCATTGAATACTTTGTAAGTGGACAAGTAACTTATTTTCATTGATATACATTTATTGATCGCTAGTGCATCTATGGGAGCGTGAGTCAATTCACCTAAACCATCTATTACTGCGATAATCATATAATGGTCACTGACCTTTGAAGTATGAACAGCTGTACGTACGTTTCAGGGGCGTCGGAAGTCTATTTTTCCAGGGGGGGCGAATTTTCCAGCTGACCTTGCAACATTTTGTACAAAAAAAATGCCGCAAGTTACCATGCAGCCAGCCTCTGAAATCGCTTGAAGGAATAAGCGGAATCTGTACTCTAAAATGCATTTAATTCATATTGGCCATTTTTTCAGGGGGGGCGAGATGATACTCTCGCCCCCCCTGTGCAAGCACAGGGGGGTCGACTGACCACCCTGCCCCCCCGGTTCCGACGCCCCTGGACTACGTTTACATCAATGCCTCGTATATAAACATGATCAAGACACGTACTGCTTAGCCTGTCATTGCATATTTCCTCCCGCGTAGCCTCCGTAATATAGGGAATGAATCCATTTACAGAAAGCTCTGCCTCATATAATTGAACGGTATTATCATGTTGATTGAGAGTATCAATATTTACATCTCCAATAAACACGGCGTATTTGTTGTCTACACGCTCCCAATATTTCTCAACTTCTGCAATAAAATCATATTTCGTAGCAATGTTAGGCGGCCTATAAACACATAATATTGCAATCACAACTTTGTTTTCTAAAACAAGTTTGCCAGATATGCCTTCAAAATAATCATTAAATGACACATTGTCACACTCGAACGTAAGAATGCTTGAAACAAAAACCATCAACCCACCACCTCTTCTTCCATCTCTTAATTTATAAAACCGAGTAAACCTGTCAAGTTCATAACCATTACACTCATCTCTTAGATCTATTTCACTTAAAATTAAGACATGAATATTATTTAACTGGTTTTGTAAAACTAGAAGTACTTGATCCCAATTTTTCCTGACAGAACTTATATTTAAATGAACAATTGTAAGACCACAATAGTGCTCCTGACACCACACGTCAAGATCGGGTACAATGTCCGTTTTTACATTTTCACTATCTTGTTGTCTCCAAAAGTCCATTTAATTCCTAACTGAAGATTGTAAATAACACAACAAAAGTACTGTAATACAAAAACAAATACAACCTTTAACAACACTCACAAAGTGGCTATAATAGCCAATGCACTGCACTACGAGATCGTGATTTTATCAAGATCAGTAAACGTGGCAATTTGAATTGGTCGCCTTGAGGTCTCGTCTCGCCTAACGAAAATCTTCCCTCGATTAAACCACACAAATTTGAAGCCCACCTCTCTTGCCCGCGTTTTGGCTCTCCAGAGAAGTTCCTTGTAGAACGGAGCTAAGTTTTCGTTTATAAAAACTCGTTGTTGGCCTACCTGCCACTTCCACCGGTCAATGAATTGCTTGTTAATACGGTACGGCGTTTTTTAATAAATTGATCTCTCTTCTTGCGACTCGCGAGTTGAACAATAATAGTGCGTGAACGTCGATCTGCGTTCCTAGATGGCAGCCGATGAGCTGTCTCGATGTCGTCAGCCTCCAACTCAATGTCTAGGTTCTTAGCAAGGGTGAGAACAATTTCTTCGACCACTTCCTCGTCGCTTTCTTCGACATTAACCAATTCTAAATTTCTATTCCTGCTGTACTGGTCTAGCGAATTGACCTGCGCAGTCAGAGCCTCAATCGTGCGATCTTTTTCTTCGTTCTGCTTCTTTAACGTGACAACAGCCGAATTAAGCTCTCTTAATTAATTCATACGACCACTCGTCTAGTAATTTCTTGTATTTCTTCTCGAAATGAATTAAAGCTCTCACGAAACTCAGCACGGAACTCGGAAAGAAGCTTAGCAAACTCACCTTCGTCGCGCCCAATGTCCTTCAATGATGTGTCCTCTGATTTTGATGAACGGCAATCACGACACCGCCAATCTTGCTTACTCTTTCTCCCTTTAGCTTTTTGCGTAGCTCGGCTTACGCCCGCACACTCGTAATGGTAATTATTATTGCAGTTAAATATATATATATATATATATAAATATGAATATTTTTCAAGAACACTCTTGACGTGGTTGTTATGTGAAATCCAGAAATTAAATCAAATCTCATTTGTTGTATGTATATATATATATATATATATATATATATATATATATATATATATATATATATATATATATATATATATATAATAATAATAATAATAATAATAATAATAATAATAATAATAATAATAATAATAATAATAATAATAATAATACTAATAATAATAATAATAATAATAATAATAATAATAATAATAATAAAAATAAAAATAATAATAATAATAATAATAATAATAATAATAATAATAATAATAATAATAATAATAATAATAATAATAATAATAATAATAATAATAATAATAATAATAATAATAATAATAATAATAATAATAATAATAATAATAATAATAATAATAATAATAATAATAATAATAATAATGTATCTTTATTTAGCTTTCGCTATTTGTCCAACATAAGTAATACACATACATACGTGCATACCGTGATACCTAACTATGTTTAGGGTTTAGTTTTGTTCCTTAACATAACTGCCGAATAATTTCTAACTCATTTGTTGTATTTTTACAAATACAATGCAACCATTTTACATTTCACAAGCAACTAAAGCGACTTGTTTTGATGGGCTTATGTGACGGCCTTGTACATGAAACACAGGGATACAGCTTTAGGTAGCAAACATGAATCTACAATGAGCTATAAATATAGTGGTCGACTGTGACCATATGACGGGCTTGAGGTCAGATTATATAATGAATATCGATTCTAGCATCGGGCATAATCTGGGTCACATTGTTCAACATGCGGACATATTCCTCTATTACCAATAGAGGTGGCTCAGCGGAAAGACGCGAGACTCTAATTCGGGAAATCGCTGGTTCGATTCCGGCCACTTACAGTCCTGACTAAGGTTTTTTCCGAGGTTTTCCTCAGTCTTAAAGGCGAATGTATGCGATTGAGTCCTACTAACAGCCCTCGGACATTCCTTCCCAGCTATCCAAACACCCTAATAACCTAGTTAGTCACCTGAAGAGGGGCACATCAGGTAAAGCTGGTGTGCACCCTATAACGGGTATTCCTACGAAAAATTATTATTATATTCCTCTATTGGCCTTTACCCCCTCAACATCTCTAAACAGAAACACAAAACAATTACTTATCATGAGTCATAAAGCTGGCCCAACGTAGGATCTTGCTAAGGAAACAGCTGAGTCCAATAGAACCAACTTAAACTCTTCTGCGTCTATTTTTCATCCCATCTACTGGAAACAAGTCCATTGAGGACAATGTGTTGCATACTTAGAAATTCTTGACATAGCGGGCGTGAATAATGAGGCTTATGCACCCTAGACTTCAGATATTTCTCGTAGTTTAAATCTCCACCCCCTAGTTATGCGACCACCTCTCATCATAACAAATATGACATAAATAATATTATAATATTAAATTCGTTCGTTTCCGTGTCCGGAACACCGTTCTAGACAACTAATTTCCAAAAATCCGCCATAATAAATATGATATGATTGTCGGGTTGTCACGGGGGTAAGGGGTGGTCACAGCGATGGACGGGAGCAGCAGGGGAGCGTCAAACTAAGACAATCTCAAGTCTACCATCGGGAGGCTGGCTTTGCGGTCTTAAAGAACGTCGGGAATATGTAATTTTCGTTGCAAACAACGCGAATGAAAGGGCAGTAGATAATTGATCTGAAGATGGTATGAGGTCAGTTACCTTTGGACTAGTATACTAACTTTCTTGTTCCCTGACCCTAGGTAGAATAGGTCCAGAATAGCTCTGCCTGTCGTAGCAGGCGACAGAAGGACCGACGTCATATAAACTAACGGTTGTCACAGATAACGTTGAGTATTCGTTGCACAAGGGGATCGAAACAAATTGAGTCATAAAAAATATTACATGAAAAAAATACTTTTTTAAAACAACGCTTATATTAAAATGTACTAAAAAGTAAAAAATAAATTTTCACCCGACAAGTATTTGCCTTACTCGGAAAATAAAAGCGTTGTTACGGTATTGATACAGATTACAAAATTTGGTTGTTCATGGAGGAAAAGCGCCCAACGCTTTTATTTTCCGAGTAAGGCAAAGACTTGTCGGGCAAAAATTTATTTTTTACTTTTTAGTACATTTTAATATAAGCGTTGTTATAAAAAAGTATTTTTTTCATGTAATATTATTTTATACTTTTAAGTCTTAACGAATGTTGTAATGTTGTAACAGTAGTTGCGCTGGCACCAACTCCATCCGATCAACTGTGAGGTCGAACCACGCGATAGGAACGCAACAATGCGTACATGTGAATGACACCGCACGGGGTTGAACTTGCAAGTGGAACGCGTTGAGCGTGTCGCCGCATAAAAAAAAAAAAAAAATGTAGCATTATTTCTGATGCTTTCATCGTGGATATTTGAGTCCCGAACAACCAGCGGCTGTGTAAATCCGATGCCTGCATTTAGTTAGCCCATCCTCACTATATAGCTGTGATCAATTTCCCATATAAAGCTTTGTTTGATTAATTATGATTAATTAATTGATTAACTAGTGAATGTGATACATTAATTCATGTATTGTCATTAAGAATACGTCTGTGTGAATACTTTCAGCTCGATTCGACGTTGGGAAGTGGGTGAAATATCGATTCCCATACAAAAGATTAATTAATTAATTACGATAAATTACTTGACTATTTAGTAAATACGAGAATTGATTCATGTATTGTCATTAAAAATACGTATGTGTGAAAATTTTCAGCTCGATCGGACATTTAGAAGTAGGTGAAATATCGATTATAAGATTCCGTCCAGACAGACAAACACATGAAGCTAATATAAGCGTTGTAACTTGTACATAATTTATCCATCGCTACATCGATCATTCATAAAGACTAGTTAGCATTCGTGCTTGTTAGAGTTATTTTAGCTCAGTTGTACGAAGGTAATGTGGTCACAGAATCATTTAATTATTTTTGATGGAGCTTTTTGTCAATTATTTTTCTTTGACGTGAAAAACAGCCACTGTTTTTTCACTACTCACTATCATGAGCGTGGATTAGTTTAAGCTCAATCGTAACTGTCACTGTTCTTTTACTACACTATTTATAGAATCTATATGTGCATCGTTACTCTGACTGTAAACCCCTGAATCAGGAATCAAACCCTGAACCTTTTGCACTGGAAGCAGGAATAAACCCACTAGACCGACGATCATAAAAATATACAAGTATGGGAGGTCTTTATGACGAGTCAATTGATATGTTATATAGCTGGATTGTTGGCTTGATTGAATTATTTAGCAGCTTGAACTTTGTGGTAACGTTTATTATTGATACAGGGACGGTCCTGTCCTCAAAATGTAGCCACATCTGTGTCATGTATTGTGTTTTCCTATAATTCCCAACACTTACATAACTTTCATTTCAATTGCATAAACATAACCAAGCTCTCAATGGTTTCTAATATTGTTTTAATTTTTGTTTGTGGGGGTTGGGGGGGGGGGGGGGGAGGGGGGGGAGAATATTAGAGAAATTAGCAAATTTTCGATGTGTAATAAACCTCATATTTGGAATAAAAACAAACATTTGAATTCTACTTTGTGGGAAAAGTGTGATTATTCCTTTACTTGTTTTAATTAATAAGTCAAAATTGTTTGCTTCGGACAATTATGCAATAACCCGCACATTTTTATAAAATCACTGTATGTACTTATCACGCTTTTAAGTTTTGAATTGTCAACAAGCACCTGAAATTTCCATGCAATTTTTTCGATTTTTCCAACAAAAATATCGAACATTAATTATCACTTTCAACTTTAGAATCAATTAGAGGCCCAGTACGGGACACATTCGCGGACAAAACTCTGAGCGATGGCTGATGTGGCTCATTGATCGGAAGGAAGTAATAGAAGTAATATCCCGACCAATAAGCTAACGGATGTGAGCCAACAAGACAACAACACCAGGCCCACTCGCTAAGGAAGGAGAGTGGATGCCGACATAGAACTTTCCAGATCATAAAGAGTTTCTTGACAGTAATGGAGCCGAGCTTAGATCGTTTATAAGAATTTCTTACGTGTATACTCACGACCAGATAAAACACGAGCAACTGAAACACTTACCGATATCAACTACTCGCTGTAACAGGCAGGTTGGTGAGTCGAGATGTTTTTATATCAAACTGATATATAACTCACAATAAAGTATGAAAGTAAACCAAAAGGTTTACAACGATTTAGTATTCGCAGTTAATTAGCATTGGGCTAGGTCAGGAGGCTCCGAAACACTAGTTACCGTTGGTTAGAGGAGATTGGAGGGTTCGAAAGCTTGTGTAACAGCTTCGTTCTTCTCGTCAACTGCTCGGCAGTCCAGGTTAGTGGAGGAACCTAAATGACTGGTCAAAGTTACACCGTACTTTCCTGAGGGACGTAAACCCGATAGTCCCCTTGGTACTTTTCGTCAGGAGTAGGCTTAGTGCCGGTACCAGGCTTCCCCTCCTCCCTTCCCCATCATCACATTTAGTATATTAAATTTGCACTAGTGAATCCTCGGTCCTGTTGCGGGTATAGAATACATAACATTGATAATTGGAGAAGAATAAGTAAATAGTGAAAATAGTAAATTAATACGAGGCCTGTTCATAAAACCTCAGGCGGGAGTAGGCTACGTTCGGTACTGGAATAAGTTTCTCATTCTTCAGCACTATTTAAAAATAATCGGTACGTCCTCTCACTAGCCCTCGTTGTACATGTAATGTACGTCATGCCATACAGATCCACGATAGAAAATAAGAAACAATATTAGGTTTGTTCGCTTGTCCTGCCTCAACAGGAGTATTTTACGCCAAGAGTAATCCGGAAATACGTCATTGTAACGGATATGGGAGCACAGTTACTCCCACTTGGACAAAAAACAGAGTTGTCACAGTTGAGATCGTTTCAGTTGTTCCTCCTACTCCTACTCGGGAAGCAGGTGTAAAAACCTTACTCCCATCACAGTTGTAGTAAGTTACCACTGGACAAACGAACTTGTCGCAGCTACTCCCATCACACTTCCTCCAGGACAGAAAAACGGGGTTTTCGTAATACCGTACTCCTGGAGTAATAATCACAGGACAAACGAACAAAGCTATTCAAACCAAGAAGCGAGAAGAATGACTCCCAACTACTTTATAAACCCCTGAAGAAACTGAGAATTCTAACACATATTTTTTATCAATTTTGTCTTTTTATGAGTCATACAATCATATTATAACAATCGTTAGTAAGTGTTATCAAAGTAATGATTATAGACAATAAAACAAAAACGTAATGATCCGAAGTTAGGCGTCCGTGCAGCAAGATATAGATGCGGTCTTCTATAAAAGTAATAATAAGATAAAACCACAACACCTCAGGGTAGCGATGCCAATGTTGTGTAATGCTAACCTTGCTTGACGAGTATTACGTCGTCTAGCCTAGCTGGAAGACCATTTCCTATTCTTCGAACTGATTAGATCGGACTGTTACACTTCCTGTCGCTCCTTACCTTAGCTCGATTAGAAACGCGAGAAAGTAGCCAACATATTTACTGATCTGTAAGTCTGTCTGTATTGCTGGTTTTAGCTGGCAATAAATAATTTTAGACGGTACCTCTTTTGTTGAAAGGTCTTAACGGTTGCCACGCCTGTTGGAGGGAATGCAGGGGTCGACAATCAAATGCAAGACCGAATGATGATTCAACATTTCAACTTTTTATGCACTGCCTTAAATAGCACAAGACTCAATTCCAAAAATAGCCGTGTGGCCGTGTTTTGTTTCGGACAAATATTGAATATGCACCAATCAAAGAAAGATACAACAATGGAGTTGCCTAGCAACAGACTGTTTGTCCGCCTGTGATGTCACAGCCCCCTCAATTGAGTCTTGTGCTATTGAAACCAATCTCGTCCCAAAAGAAAAATTAGATGAATACATGTTCTCTTGTTTCATTTATATTCTTTTGTATACGAGGCATTCAAATTTTATTAATAGTCAACATTAGGCCTGCAGTAAATTGTTATGATATGTACAAACTAAGGATATACTATTTAATTATTCAATAATAATAAAAATAATAATAATAATTATTATTATTTTTATTATTATTATTTTTTTTCCTTCCTTCCCTTCTCTCATTTGCACAATCGGGCTCCTCTTGAGCCAAGACGATGCGAGAGTGCACCCTAGCGTGGCGACCGCAAGATGGTGGTGACAATGCACCTCATTATTATTATTATTATTATTATTATTATTATTATTATTATTATTATTATTTTTATTATTATTATTATTAATATTTTAATTATTATTATTATTATTATTATTGTAATGAACGCTGGAATGCAGTTCATCATTAAAATGATTGTCATTGATTTCAATCAATATTGGCTGATGAGCATAATCATTCAACAGGTGAAAACCAACTATGTCTAGTGTCCATTGATTGGTAATCATAGGTAACACTACATTAATCAATAAATTACAACAGTATCGATTAATGTAGATGATTATTGGAGTCAATATAAGTTGTAATGGAACATTCATGCATTACAGTAAAACTTATCATCTCTAAAACATGACGTTCAAAGTGCATTGCTCCATCCAGCTAGGATGTCACGTCACTGTGTAATAACACACCATGCTGACACAGCACTAGACGTCTTCACGGCTACCTCTTTGAGATGCCAGCACTCGGCTGGAATCAGCCAACAGCTGATTGGTCAGCTCGAGTGCACAATATTTAAATTAGCCAATCGAATAGGCCTACAGCCACAGTGGACACATGGCACAACTTAGCCTAAAACACTAGTTCTCTAAGGAGGGGAAATTTCCCCTACAGCCATTTCCTGTGGGAAATGCTCTCTCTTATCTCAGCTATCTTAGAGCTAGGACGTGTTTCCAGGTTAGGGAATGTTTAGTTTAATCAAACCCATTGTTGTATGTTAGTAATGAAAAGTCTTTTATTAAACTTATACTTAATTGTACATGGGTGTCATGATTAATAGATAACAACACGTCCTACTCTCCCAATTCATTGATCCCTCAAGAAAAGTAGTCTAATTGAGCCCTGGTATTTATTGATCAGTATTTGATGATTTGATTTTATTGATTAATAACTATCGGCGGCACTACAATTTGGTGGCAGCGAATACCGGAATTTTTGTTTACAAAAATTTAAAGAACCCGCGGTGACTATTTTTTTTCTTGAGAGCCAGTGTTTTGGGAGACACGTGATAACAGTGCTACACAGAAGAACTTGGGTGAGTCTTAACAACATTTTTGCATTGCATGCTTGCTTGTATACAGTAGAGGTTCTACTGAACTAGCTTGGTCTCCAACCTGTTGACTTTGTGGAATTTTTTGGAGCTTCTAGTGATCTATATTGGAGCACATGTCTATCTCAAAGGAGGACATTACAGCCCTGGTACAGGAGTTAACAGCTCTCAGAGCTGAAGTAGCTCAGTTGAAAAGGGATTCGGTTAAACGTGAATCTAGTCAACAGTCAACAGCAGGTGGTGGAGGCCATGAGGTTCAAGTAGTTAAAGACCTTACAGTGGGTAACCTAGTCAAGCCCTGGAGGGGGGAATCCTCAGATGTGGCAGTAGAGGATTTTCTCAGCCAAGTTGATAAGGCCGCAGAGTTAGGTGGTTGGTCGCAGGCAGATCAAGTTAAGATCATATGTCTCAAATTGGAGGGGGCTGCCGCCGCATTTTTGCGTAGCAGTCCATCTCTCCAGGCGCCAACGGTCAGTTACGCGGACTTTCGGCAGGGGCTGATTGATAGGTTTAGGTCGCGTCAACCTGATCAATTCCACTATGCGCAACTGCAAACCGCCAGTCAGCAAAAAGGCGAAACGGTTGAAGCTTTTGCCGATCGTTGTAAGGAGCTGAATCTAAAAACCATACGGAAGGTAGGAGATCCCGTGGTTCAGGCCGTAATCAACGAGGAGGCGGAGCGAAGGCTCATAGCGGCGTTCGTTAGTGGCCTCTATGGTAACGTGGGGGTCCAGGTCAAGTATCGGATGCCTTCCACGTTCAGTGAAGCACTTAGTCACGCAATAACGGTTAGTACCATCGACCGCGAGAGCAAGTCAGGGGGGACAGTATTCGCAGTTAGGCCTAATGCAGCCGAGAGAACATGTTACGGCTGTGGGAAGAAAGGGCACATAAAGCGGAACTGTAATAGCAATAGGAAGTCACCTGTTGTACCTGAACAACAAGCCGCGAGTGGCAGTAAGCCTCCGGTGAAAAGTTCAGACAGCCCTACCTGTACTTACTGCAACAAGCAGGGGCACCTTGCAGCAAAGTGCTATGCTAGGAAGCGCAAGGCTAAGGATAAGAATTCCACAAACGGGCAAAGTTCGACGCAAGCCCCGACGTCGAACAACAACTAGCTAGGTCAATTGTTATACCTAGCGTAGCTACTCCAGACAATACAGAGAGTGAAGAAATCCTGTTGGAGGTTAGCATTGATGGAAACGTGCGTAAGCTGTTGGTGGATACAGGCGCTTCGATTTCTATGCTTCAACCCGGAGTTTGTAAGACTACGCTTAGGAATAATCAATTAAAAGCTAGGGGCGTGACAGGGAGTAATTTACATCTGTTAGGGTTACAGGCTGTTGCGTTCTATCTCCTTAATAACCGTTACATCCATGAATTTCATGTAGCTAATCTCGATCTTCCGTATGACGGAATAATAGGCATCGATTTTCTCATGCGAGAAAAAGTAATGCTTGATTTTGCATCACGTACACTTCAAATTGGTAGTAGCAAGATACCATTCACACAGAGGACAGCAAGTGTTGTGGGTTGTCCGCAGGGACATATCTGCACTACGTGTTCTGCTAGACTCATTACTGACAGGAGGGAAGTCGCGAGCCCGCTTGTTCAGGAGTCGACAAGTGGCTTACAGGGAGTTGCAAACCCTGTCAACCATAGCCAGTCCGGAACCCAGATGAGCGTGACGACGCTCCGGGAACATAGAGGGCAGGTAAGCAGGCACGGAAACACTGTTGAGTCTGAGAAAGCTACACAAACCAGTTGGAAGGTATATGCTCAGGAGTCTACTTGGCTACCTGGCAGAAGTGAAGTAATAGTCTACGGTAGATTGGATCGAGAGGGTACGGAGTTACCTAAGCAAGTGGTTGTTGAGCCTTATGATGTACAAGTACATGGTGTGCTGGTGGCCAGAGTAGCAGCGAACACCCAAGGCAATATTTTACCACTTAAAATCATGAATATTGGATCAGACGTTATTCAATTACAAAAGAATACGTTATTAGGTGAGGCAGAAGCAGTGGAGTTGACACCAAAAGACACCCCGAAAGAAGTATGCGTAGTGCGCCCTGGTGACAAAGGGAAAGTTTCGATGCAGGCAAGAAAGTACGAACTAGAGCAAGTTGACGCACTTCTAGAACAAAAACTCGCCCACTTGAGCCCAGAGGATAAGGCTAAGATGGGGACTGTACTGGGAAAGTACAGGGATTTGTTTGTGGACTCAGAAAATGAGTTAGGGTGTACCAGTATGGTTCGTCATACCATTGATACTGGGGATGCTAGGCCAGTAAACAAGGCTCCCTATAGGATGCCACACGCACTTAAAGCGGTAGCGGAAGAGCATGTGAATGATATGCTTCGTAAAGGAATTATCGAGCCATCTAGTTCGCCATGGAATTCACCCATTATGATGATACCCAAAAAGTTGCCTGGCCCTGATGGTAAGGTCAAATATCGACTAGTTACAGATTTTAGGGGGTTAAATCAAGTGACAAAAGGGGATGCATACCCTTTGCCAAATATTACGGAAACTTTGGATAATCTGGGCAACTGTAAGTACTTTACTACGTTGGATTTACGTAGCGGGTATTATCAATGTAAAATTGACGACAAGGACAAGGAGAAAACTGCTTTCTCTTTACCGTCAATGGGTCATTGGCATTATAATAGATTGGCGATGGGTCTGGGAGGCGCTCCTGCCACATTTCAAAGACTGATGGACTGTGTACTAGCAGGACTCAAAGGAGTAGAGTGCATGGTTTACTTGGATGACATTATTTTGTATAGTGTGTCTCTGGATGAACACATTCAGGCTCTAACCAGAGTATTAGAGAGGCTCCGAGAAGCCAACCTGCATATCCAGATCGAGAAATGTGTATTCGCTCAATCGCAAGTGAACTACTTAGGTCACATTGTGACGAGCGAGGGCGTCCAAACAGATCCTCGGCTCACCAAGGCCATACAAGACTACAAGAGGCCAACCAATGTTAAAGAGGTACGAGCTTTTGTTGGGCTAGCGGGGTACTACAGAAGGTATGTGCCGAATTTTGCGAGTATCGCCCTGCCCTTAACTGAGCTTACGAAGCAAGATGTGCCTTTTGTTTGGTCAGAAAAACAGCAAGATGCCTTTGAGATTTTGAAGCGTGAGTTGTGTGGTCCGAACATATTACGATACCCGGTGTTTACTGAACCATTTATTCTGACGACCGACGCGAGTGGGGTAGCGATTGGGGCAGTACTTTCTCAGACATTAAATGGGGATGAGAAACCGATCGCTTATGCATCCCGCCAGTTGAATAAGGCAGAAAAGAACTATAGTACCACAGATAGAGAAATGCTAGCGGTAGTGTGGGCCTGTAGATACTTCCGAGCCTATTTACTAGGAAATCGGTTTACTATTTATACAGACCACGCACCCTTGAAATGGATGTTAAAGTGTAAAGAGCCTAAGTCGTCCCGATTCACTCGATGGATGGTACGTTTATCGGAGTTTGATTTCGAAGTAATCTATAAACCAGGTAAGCGCAATACTAATGCTGATGCTTTGTCGAGACAAGTAAATGCAATTAACGCTACGAGGAAAGGTGAATATCTTCCAGTGATAAGCAGAGACCTAATTCTGGACAAACAGCAAGATGATGAATTCTGTTCTAAAGTTGTGAAGAATATCAATAAGCCAGAATTCGAGGAGCAATTCCAACTCGATCAGGAAGGACTGCTTTATCATGTTAATGGGGATATATGGCGTGTTGTAGTCCCAATTGCTCTCGTTTCGCATGTCATCGCAAGTCATCACGATACCGTGTTTAGCATGCATCAGGGTATTAAGCGCACGACAGAGGTCATTCGAAAGCGGTATTTTTGGAAGACGTTAAGAAAGGATGTGGAAAAGTATGTTCAAGAATGCGATTCATGTGCTAGACGAAAAGCAGGCAAACGCCAAGTAATTCCACTAGGTACACATGAGGAAACAACAGCGCCATTTCAAATCGTGGCCATGGACATAGTAGGACCACTCCCAACAAGCTCTTCAGGTAATAAATACTTGCTAACCTTCATTGACCACTTCTCACGATACTGTGAGGCGATTCCAATCCAGGACCAAACGGCGGTAACGATTGCTCGTGAGTTTGTCGAGAAGATTGTGACACGTTGGGGAACGCCTAGAAAACTGTTGACCGATCAAGGACGACAGTTTGTTTCGGCACTCATGAGGGAAACCTGCCGGCTGCTGGGGATTAGAGCACTGACTACATCAGCCTATCATCCAGCTGGAAATGGTAAAATCGAACGTTTACACAAGAGTATAGCGGATATGATCGCTCAGTACGTAGGTAAAGATCAGAAAACCTGGGACAGATTCGTACCATACGCCATGATGGCATATCGAAGTACACCGAACGATGTAACTGGCTTTTCACCATACTATTTGTTGCACGGGCGTGAGATGTCATTGCCAGTTGGAGATGACCTACAACCTAAGCTGGTTGGGCATGAGTCAGCTGCACAACAACAGCTAGCGGACCGGCTCAATGACGCTTATGAGCTAGTACGACAGAATAACCAGAAATCTCGAGAGTCGCAAAAGAAATTTTACGACCGAAAGGCAAAACCACAATCGTACACTGTCGGACAGTATGTGTATTTACAGGACACGGCAACGAAGAAGGGCGTAAATAAAAAGCTGGCGTATCGATGGCACGGGCCGTATGAGATCCTAGAGAAGGTCAGTAATGAGAATTACAGACTTAAGTTAGGTAAAAACAAGGAAACAGTGATACATGCCAATCGGATTAAACCATGTAAAAAGGCAATCTTGCCTAAAGAATCTGAAGGTCTTTCTAAGTTAACCGAAGTCCATCAGGCTACCGATTTACCTGACCAAGCAGTAGAAGAAATTAAAAGACCAAGAGGGAGGCCTCGCAAGGAACATCAGCAAACGGAAACAGAATCAGCGGGTGAGGACGTGACAACCACATCCAAAAGACCGAGGGGGCGTCCTAGACTAACGAATGTCAGTAGGAAACCAGAGGACAATAAGAGACTTAAACGACCTGTGGGTAGACCCAGGAAAAATGTCCAAACTGTTCCTGAAAATTTGAGTGTCGATGAAGCAGTAATAGCAGGACCCTCCAAACGGGTAATAATACCTGACCTGCAGATCCCGCAAACCTCAAACCCTACTCGAACCTCGGATGATGATGAGTCGTCGACAACATCAGAAGAATCAGAGGTGGTTGAATCCTCCGATGACGAACAATCAACCGAGAGCGAATCGATAGGAGAAGACGACTCGGAGGTCAACGTATCCCTGGAAAAAGAACAATCATCCGTTAATCAATCGGTCGAGAATGAGGAGTCAGATGACACCAAGTCGGACAATGCCCAGTCAGAGGACTCAGTCAATGAGGAAATACCTGAGAACATAACCAATCTAGAAGATTCTGTCAATGCTGAAGTACCTGAGAATTTACACGAGAATGAGGGTGGAAAGTCAGAGGTTGCAGTAAACGATGAGGTGTTTGCAGAGGAAACAAACAATGCTCAACCTACCACACCTCCCCGATCTGTATCAGCTAGTGAAGAAGTACCACGTACACCATATAGTTTGCGACCGAGGATTCATAGTCGTCCTAACATGTACAAATAGAAAAAAAAAAAAAAAACAGCATTTGAGGTTGATTTAAGGGTGGAGGGGCATATTATGAGTAATAACTGTATGGATGATAAGATCCCTAGGAGGGCAGATGACAGATCATTTGAACTTTTCAAGTCAAATCATAACCTTATTTGGACAAAAAGTTAGGTTATGGCATAGTCATAGAAAATACAAAGGAATATCTTGCATGCCTGATAATCGACAATTTTATGTGTTTATGATCATTTCAGAATATCTAACCTGCCAAAAGGGCAATGCTTTTGTAATCTGTCCTACAAATACAGCAATTTATACATACCGGACCGAGAGCTGTGAGGCAGCCATGTTCCTTGGCCAGCCTGGGGTAGCGGAGCGGATGTGCGATCGACGACTGCTCCCTGATGGCTTCAAACCACGCTGGTTCAGGACGCCTGACATGCTGTCCTGGATTTACAGCGTCTCGCATCCCGTCCGAGTAGTCCAGCGATGTAGGAAGGCAGCCAACCGTACTGGTAGAAGTCAGACTATATCTGCGACAGGAATAATAAAACTGTCAGCAGACTGCTATCTTATAGCAACGGAGTATCACATGTTATGCTAGATAGTAACCCCATAGTTCTACCTAAGATTTCACTTTTGCAAAGTTTTGAATATGTTAATTTACTAAGTGAAAATATAAGCAATCATGAAGAAATTAAAGCATTTTCTCTAGAGTAATCAGTTATTAACAGTACTTAATGGAGAATGCAGTTTAAAAATAAACTCTCTCATTAAACGTGTTGAACAAATCAAACAACAGAAATACTATCCCCTGAAACAACACGGAATGCCAATAGGAATTAACGTGATAATAATTGTTGCCATTTCTGTAATAGGAATACTGTGGTATTGGTGTTCGAGGAAACGTACCGGCATGCAGATATCTTCTCCGGTCAGCATCCAAATGTCCACGCGACCTGTGGTCGTAAGCGAGGAATCAACTAGAGACGAGGTAGACTCCAATGGCCAGGAGGCGGATATTACTGTTCAGGCAGCGCCCCGGACTCTCTTCTCAAGGCGGTTCGAGTAGACGAGCAAAGCCGCAGCCACAGTTCCTGAAGTGGTACCACAAAATAAATTCCCAACAAATAGGCAGGCACATGATTTGATTTGAACCAGCGCAAGGAAATAAAGCTAGATAGGCCTACTAGAGCCTAAAAGCAAATGAGATGTTATTGCAAAAGTCTGCTAAAGAATTAAATAATAAATTAAAAAAAAAAAAAAAATGCTAACAAATCAAATCACAGGCCTACCAGGAATTTACAATGGAAATTAAAAATAAAGTAATGTAAACTTTGAAGATTTGAATCAAAATATGTAAAGAATTCAAGAAATAATTTTGTTTGTAACAATTACGGTAACTATTGTGAGCAACAGGAAAAGTAATCAACTTGGAAACACGAGATAGGTGAATAAAAGCATTCATATGCAAACTGTGTTAGTTAAGATTGCTGTAAATTCAGCTGTAACTTAAATTGTAAACTTTTGGGCATGAAAGCTAGAGGGCCCAGGGTTACCTAGTAAAGCTTTTCAGTCAGTAGGCTAGTGCTGAACAAGCAGATTAGCATAATAAGTGTAAATAGGCCAATACGTAGGCTTAGCCACAAGGTAGCAAAGCAAAGACCTAGCTATGTACGATGTAACTTAGTAGGCCTAATCATGTAATTGTGTGAATTTAAAGTCTATGACTAATTAATAGCTACTAAAGTAAAATTAGACCAAGGAAATATTGAATGTACTTACCAATACACATGAAGTCTTGTCATGAAGTCACACAAACTTGGGAAGTAGAATCAAATAGTTGACTTGCAAAGCCTAGGGTAGGCTCACTCTGTCTTGGGTGTAATCACTCACATAAAACTCAAGCGCAGTGGCTAACAATGCCGAACGATTCCAAGAGTGAGGTTATGTATTAGTAAACAAACTCACAGGAATTAACCCCGGGCCTACCCGAAGCCGATGATTAGTTATAATAAAAATTGATTGAGAATTCACTGTTCACAAGTATCTACACCGCGCAGAAGAAGCTTTCTGGTACGATAGCTTGGAAGTTGAAGGGGTTAGTCCTTCCCTACCCACTCCCACACAGCCGACTGTGCGCTGCACTTGGCCTGGGAACCGAGAGATTACGATAAGGGGTACGTGCCCTATCTTGGCAACACTCGGTGGAGACGAACTGTGTAAGTTGTATGCACGCAAAGTCCTACCATTGGAACAACAGTGCCATGGTAAAAAATAACTAGAACCACCTGTGGATTTCACGCGCCGGACCCGACTGTCTGTCACCGAACATTTTGGTGACCGCGCTCGACTGGGCGGAACCGCAAGGTTGACAAGGCAGTGCTGTAACGCGGCAAATTTCAAAGTTCCTTCCAAAACTCTGATTGGTGCAGAGTGTACCAAACTCATCAGGCCACTTGGACTTCCAATCTCACGGGAAATAACAAATGAATAAATAAGCAGTACACTTGTAATAAATGTAACAGTAGATTCAGAACTTACTTATTAGTGTTGAACTAGAGAAACTCAATCAATTGGTAAATAGTCAATAGGGAAGAATTATAAACAAGTATATCTGTATCCTGAGTTGAATGATTTACTCATCAATGACTTGTTAAAAGAATGCCATTTATAGGAAACTAGCATCCTTTTGAAAAGGGGGAAGCTGTAATGAACGCTGGAATGCAGTTCATCATTAAAATGATTGTCATTGATTTCAATCAATATTGGCTGATGAGCATAATCATTCAACAGGTGAAAACCAACTATGTCTAGTGTCCATTGATTGGTAATCATAGGTAACACTACATTAATCAATAAATTACAACAGTATCGATTAATGTAGATGATTATTGGAGTCAATATAAGTTGTAATGGAACATTCATGCATTACAGTAAAACTTATCATCTCTAAAACATGACGTTCAAAGTGCATTGCTCCATCCAGCTAGGATGTCACGTCACTGTGTAATAACACACCATGCTGACACAGCACTAGACGTCTTCACGGCTACCTCTTTGAGATGCCAGCACTCGGCTGGAATCAGCCAACAGCTGATTGGTCAGCTCGAGTGCACAATATTTAAATTAGCCAATCGAATACAGCCACAGTGGACACATGGCACAACTTAGCCTAAAACACTAGTTCTCTAAGGAGGGGAAATTTCCCCTACAGCCATTTCCTGTGGGAAATGCTCTCTCTTATCTCAGCTATCTTAGAGCTAGGACGTGTTTCCAGGTTAGGGAATGTTTAGTTTAATCAAACCCATTGTTGTATGTTAGTAATGAAAAGTCTTTTATTAAACTTATACTTAATTGTACATGGGTGTCATGATTAATAGATAACAACACGTCCTACTCTCCCAATTCATTGATCCCTCAAGAAAAGTAGTCTAATTGAGCCCTGGTATTTATTGATCAGTATTTGATGATTTGATTTTATTGATTAATAACTATCGGCGGCACTACATTATTATTATTATTGTAATTATTATTATTATTTATTATTATTATTAATATTATTATTAAGTTACTTATTATTAGGGTAAAATAATTGTAAGGGAATATCTCCCAATTGCATGGTGCTTCTTACAGCAAATGCACCTTTCCAAACACCTCAATAAAGAAGCTTATTTGTTTAGGGTAAGTAAATTGCTACTTATCATCACAGATAATTAAACTTAGGGGTAATCACAAAGTGTATACAATGTAATATGCAATGTTGTGTCTGGAAATAAAACTTACTTACATTGGTACTGATGTTGTCTTTTACTGATGAATCAAGACAACAAATTTGACTGAGGTGGTGACGATATGTGATGATACAGATAAAAGGAACAACAATCTGCTACCGTTATATAAGGCTACGTCACTCTTGACTGAGGTAGTGACGATATGTGATGAGACAGATAAAAGGAACAACAATCTGCTACCGTTATATTAGGCTACGCCACTCTTGACTGAGGTGGTGACGATATGTGATGAGACAGATAAAAGGAACAACAATCTGCTACCGTTATATTAGGCTACGCCACTCTTGACTGAGGTGGTGACGATATGTGATGAGACAGATAAAAGGAACAACAATCTGCTACCGTTATATTAGGCTACGCCACTCTTGACTGAGGTGATGACGATATGTGATGAGACAGGTAAAAGGAACAACAATCTGCTACCGTTATATTAGGCTACGTCACTCTTGACTGAGGTGGTGACGATATGTGATGAGACAGGTAAAAGGAACAACAATCTGCTACCGTTATATTAGGCTACGCCACTCTTGACTGAGGTGGTGACGATATGTGGTGAGACAAGTAAAAGGAACAACAATCTGCTACTGTTATATTAGGCTACGCCACTCTTGACTGAGGTGGTGACGATATGTGATGAGACAGGTAAAAGGAACAACAATCTGCTACCGTTATATTAGGCTACGTCACTCTTGACTGAGGTGGTGACGATATGTGATGAGACAGGTAAAAGGAACAACAATCTGCTACCGTTATATTAGGCTACGCCACTCTTGACTGAGGTGGTGACGATATGTGGTGAGACAAGTAAAAGGAACAACAATCTGCTACCGTTATATTAGGCTACGTCACTCTTGACTGAGGTGGTGACGATATGTGGTGAGACAAGTAAAAGGAACAACAATCTGCTACTGTTATATTAGGCTACGCCACTCTTGACTGAGGTGATGACGATATGTGATGAGACAGGTAAAAGGAACAACAATCTGCTACCGTTATATTAGGCTACGCCACTCTTGACTGAGGTGGTGACGATATGTGGTGAGACAAGTAAAAGGAACAACAATCTGCTACTGTTATATTAGGCTACGCCACTCTTGACTGAGGTGATGACGATATGTGATGAGACAGGTAAAAGGAACAACAATCTGCTACCGTTATATTAGGCTACGCCACTCTTGACTGAGGTGGTGACGATATGTGGTGAGACAAGTAAAAGGAACAACAATCTGCTACTGTTATATTAGGCTACGCCACTCTTGACTGAGGTGGTGACGATATGTGGTGAGACAAGTAAAAGGAACAACAATCTGCTACCGTTATATTAGGCTACGCCACTCTTGACTGAGGTGGTGACGATATGTGATGAGACAGGTAAAAGGAACAACAATCTGCTACCGTTATATTAGGCTACGCCACTCTTGACTGAGGTGGTGACGATATGTGATGAGACAGATAAAAGGAACAACAATCTGCTACCGTTATATTAGGCTACGCCACTCTTGACTGAGGTGGTGACGATATGTGGTGAGACAAGTAAAAGGAACAACAATCTGCTACTGTTATATTAGGCTACGCCACTCTTGACTGAGGTGATGACGATATGTGATGAGACAGGTAAAAGGAACAACAATCTGCTACCGTTATATTAGGCTACGTCACTCTTGACTGAGGTGGTGACGATATGTGATGAGACAGGTAAAAGGAACAACAATCTGCTACCGTTATATTAGGCTACGCCACTCTTGACTGAGGTGGTGACGATATGTGGTGAGACAGATAAAAGGAACAACAATCTGCTACCGTTATATTAGGCTACGCCACTCTTGACTGAGGTGATGACGATATGTGATGAGACAGGTAAAAGGAACAACAATCTGCTACCGTTATATTAGGCTACGCCACTCTTGACTGAGGTGGTGACGATATGTGATGAGACAGATAAAAGGAACAACAATCTGCTACTGTTATATTAGGCTACGCCAGTCTTGACTGAGGTGGTGACGATATGTGGTGAGACAGATAAAAGGAACAACAATCTGCTACCGTTATATTAGGCTACGCCACTCTTGACTGAGGTGGTGACGATATGTGATGAGACAGGTAAAAGGAACAACAATCTGCTACCGTTATATTAGGCTACGCCACTCTTGACTGAGGTGGTGACGATATGTGGTGAGACAATAAAAGGAACAACAATCTGCTACCGTTATATTAGGCTACGCCACTCTTGACTGAGGTGGTGACGATATGTGATGAGACAGGTAAAAGGAACAACAATCTGCTACCGTTATATTAGGCTACGCCACTCTTGACTGAGGTGGTGACGATATGTGATGAGACAGATAAAAGGAACAACAATCTGCTACCGTTATATTAGGCTACGCCACTCTTGACTGAGGTGGTGACGATATGTGGTGAGACAAGTAAAAGGAACAACAATCTGCTACTGTTATATTAGGCTACGCCACTCTTGACTGAGGTGATGACGATATGTGATGAGACAGGTAAAAGGAACAACAATCTGCTACCGTTATATTAGGCTACGTCACTCTTGACTGAGGTGGTGACGATATGTGATGAGACAGGTAAAAGGAACAACAATCTGCTACCGTTATATTAGGCTACGCCACTCTTGACTGAGGTGGTGACGATATGTGGTGAGACAGATAAAAGGAACAACAATCTGCTACCGTTATATTAGGCTACGCCACTCTTGACTGAGGTGATGACGATATGTGATGAGACAGGTAAAAGGAACAACAATCTGCTACCGTTATATTAGGCTACGCCACTCTTGACTGAGGTGGTGACGATATGTGATGAGACAGATAAAAGGAACAACAATCTGCTACTGTTATATTAGGCTACGCCAGTCTTGACTGAGGTGGTGACGATATGTGGTGAGACAGATAAAAGGAACAACAATCTGCTACCGTTATATTAGGCTACGCCACTCTTGACTGAGGTGGTGACGATATGTGATGAGACAGGTAAAAGGAACAACAATCTGCTACCGTTATATTAGGCTACGCCACTCTTGACTGAGGTGGTGACGATATGTGGTGAGACAATAAAAGGAACAACAATCTGCTACCGTTATATTAGGCTACGCCACTCTTGACTGAGGTGGTGACGATATGTGATGAGACAGGTAAAAGGAACAACAATCTGCTACCGTTATATTAGGCTACGCCACTCTTGACTGAGGTGGTGACGATATGTGGTGAGACAGATAAAAGGAACAACAATCTGCTACCGTTATATTAGGCTACGCCACTCTTGACTGAGGTGGTGACAATATGTGATGAGACAGATAGAAGGAACAACAATCTGCTACCGTTATATTAGGCTACGTCACTCTTGACTGAGGTGGTGACGATATGTGATGAGACAGGGTAAAGGAACAACAATCTGCTACCGTTATATTAGGCTACGCCACTCTTGACTGAGGTGGTGACGATATGTGATGAGACAGGGTAAAGGAACAACAATCTGCTACCGTTATATTAGGCTACGCCACTCTTGACTGAGGTGGTGACGATATGTGATGAGACAGATAAAAGGAACAACAATCTGCTACCGTTATATTAGGCCACGCCACTCTTGACTGAGGTGGTGACGATATGTGATGAGACAGATAAAAGGAACAACAATCTGCTACCGTTATATTAGGCTACGCCACTCTTGACTGAGGTGGTGACGATATGTGATGAGACAGGTAAAAGGAACAACAATCTGCTACCGTTATATTAGGCTACGCCACTCTTGACTGAGGTGGTGACGATATGTGGTGAGACAGATAAAAGGAACAACAATCTGCTACCGTTATATTAGGCTACGCCACTCTTGACTGAGGTGGTGACAATATGTGATGAGACAGATAGAAGGAACAACAATCTGCTACCGTTATATTAGGCTACGTCACTCTTGACTGAGGTGGTGACGATATGTGATGAGACAGGGTAAAGGAACAACAATCTGCTACCGTTATATTAGGCTACGCCACTCTTGACTGAGGTGGTGACGATATGTGATGAGACAGGGTAAAGGAACAACAATCTGCTACCGTTATATTAGGCTACGCCACTCTTGACTGAGGTGGTGACGATATGTGATGAGACAGATAAAAGGAACAACAATCTGCTACCGTTATATTAGGCCACGCCACTCTTGACTGAGGTGGTGACGATATGTGATGAGACAGATAAAAGGAACAACAATCTGCTACCGTTATATTAGGCTACGCCACTCTTAACTGAGGTGGTGCCGATATGTGATGAGACAGATAAAAGGAACAACAATCTGCTACCGTTATATAAGGCCACGCCACTCTTGACTGAGGTGGTGACGATATGTGATGAGACAGATAAAAGGAACAACAATCTGCTACCGTTATATTAGGCCACGCCACTCTTGACTGAGGTGGTGACGATATGTGATGAGACAGATAAAAGGAACAACAATCTGCTACCGTTATATTAGGCCACGCCACTCTTGACTGAGGTGGTGACGATATGTGATGAGACAGATAAAAGGAACAACAATCTGCTACCGTTATATTAGGCTACGCCACTCTTGACTGAGGTGGTGACGATATGTGATGAGACAGATAAAAGGAACAACAATCTGCTACCGTTATATTAGGCTACGCCACTCTTGACTGAGGTGGTGACGATATGTGATGAGACAGATAAAAGGAACAACAATCTGCTACCGTTATATTAGGCCACGCCACTATGACTGAGGTGGTGACGATATGTGATGAGACAGATAAAAGGAACAACAATCTGCTACCGTTATATTAGGCTACGCCACTCTTGACTGAGGTGGTGACGATATGTGGTGAGACAGATAAAAGGAACAACAATCTGCTAC
This sequence comes from Isoperla grammatica, assembly GCA_945910005.1. Classification (NCBI taxonomy): domain Eukaryota; kingdom Metazoa; phylum Arthropoda; class Insecta; order Plecoptera; family Perlodidae; genus Isoperla; species Isoperla grammatica. The sequence continues at coordinate 7,854,662 of OX246742.1, read as the reverse complement.
CGTTATATTAGGCTACGCCACTCTTGACTGAGGTGGTGACGATATGTGATGAGACAGATAAAAGGAACAACAATCTGCTACCGTTATATTAGGCTACGCCACTATGACTGAGGTGGTGACGATATGTGATGAGACAGATAAAAGGAACAACAATCTGCTACCGTTATATTAGGCTACGCCACTCTTGACTGAGGTGGTGACGATATGTGATGAGACAGATAAAAGGAACAACAATCTGCTACTGTTATATTAGGCTACGCCACTCTTGACTGAGGTGGTGACGATATGTGATGAGACAGATAAAAGGAACAACAATCTGCTACCGTTATATTAGGCTACGCCACTCTTGACTGAGGTGGTGACGATATGTGATGAGACAGATAAAAGGAACAACAATCTGCTACCGTTATATTAGGCTACGCCACTCTTGACTGAGGTGGTGACGATATGTGATGAGACAGATAAAAGGAACAACAATCTGCTACCGTTATATTAGGCTACGCCACTCTTGACTGAGGTGGTGACGATATGTGATGAGACAGATAAAAGGAACAATAATCTGCTACCATTATATTAGGCTACGCCACTCTTGACTGAGGTGGTGACGATATGTGGTGAGACAGATAAAAGGAACAACAATCTGCTACCGTTATATTAGGCTACGCCACTCTTGACTGAGGTGGTGACGATATGTGGTGAGACAGATAAAAGGAACAACAATCTGCTACCGGTATATTAGGCTACGCCACTATGACTGAGGTGGTGACGATATGTGATGAGACAGATAAAAGGAACAACAATCTGCTACCGTTATATTAGGCTACGCCACTATGACTGAGGTGGTGACGATATGTGATGAGACAGATAAAAGGAACAACAATCTGCTACCGTTATATTAGGCTACGCCACTCTTGACTGAGGTGGTGACGATATGTGATGAGACAGATAAAAGGAACAACAATCTGCTACCGTTATATTAGGCTACGCCACTCTTGACTGAGGTGGTGACGATATGTGATGAGACAGGTAAAAGGAACAACAATCTGCTACCGTTATATTAGGCTACGCCACTCTTGACTGAGGTGGTGACGATATGTGATGAGACAGGTAAAAGGAACAACAATCTGCTACCGTTATATTAGGCTACGCCACTCTTGACTGAGGTGGTGACGATATGTGATGAGACAGATAAAAGGAACAACAATCTGCTACCGTTATATTAGGCCACGCCACTCTTGACTGAGGTGGTGCCGATATGTGATGAGACAGATAAAAGGAACAACAATCTGCTACCGTTATATTAGGCTACGCCACTCTTGACTGAGGTGGTGACGATATGTGATGAGACAGATAAAAGGAACAACAATCTGCTACCGTTATATTAGGCCACGCCACTCTTGACTGAGGTGGTGACGATACGTGATGAGACAGATAAAAGGAACAACAATCTGCTACCGTTATATTAGGCTACGCCACTCTTGACTGAGGTGGTGACGATATGTGATGAGACAGATAAAAGGAACAACAATCTGCTACCGTTATATTAGGCCACGCCACTATGACTGAGGTGGTGACGATATGTGATGAGACAGATAAAAGGAACAACAATCTGCTACCGTTATATTAGGCTACGCCACTCTTGACTGTCTCTGGAGAGAGACTTTAGATCTGAAAGTGAGTTGTCTTGTCACGATATTGCGCCGTCCGTACGGCACCAAGGAACGTGAGTTCGAATCCCACATAGGTATGTGTTTTGTTTTTTGTGTTTGTCTTTCATTTCCATCGTGTATCACCCCTCATCGTCTGGAATAGCTTGTTTAGTTGTTAGCAGTAATATAGAGAAGTAAGGCAACACAAATCGGCTTTATTGATTCTGGCATTTGTCTGCAGGTGATCGCACTGTCCAATCACTGATTCATATGTTTCAAATTTATAAAATATCAATCTATCTTTGATTGGTTATCGCTCACTCGTCGATGGTGTTCGGAGCCTACACGGTTGGCTTAGTCGCCCCCACTGAAAATCAGTCTTGTTCCCGAGTGGACGAATTTATTTATTTATGTACCATTGTAACATTCAGTTCATCGATCGCACATGTTCTCCGAAACTAAAAATTAAAATTTGTTAACATAAATAATGAATAGCGTCTGTAAAATTCTAATTTGTACGCACAAAAAACAGAAATGAAATGTATACTATTAAACATTAATTAAATATTTACCAACGACGAAGAGAACACAAACTAGGTGGACAAGATTGAACACACCGTTGTCACAATAACAAACACTAAATTTAAAACATAGCAATAATAATTTGAACAACATTTTTTTTTATAATGTTAATTATTTACAGTACGAAGCAATACTCCAAAGAAAAAATGGAAGAAAGAAAGAAAGAGAGAAAACACGAAAGAAAGAATGAAAGAAAGAAAGAAAGAAAGAAAGAAAGAAAGAAAGAAAGAAAGAAAGACAGAAAGAAAGAAAGAAAAAAAGAAAGAAAGAAAGAAAGAAAGAAAGAAAGAAAGAAAGAAAGAAAGAAAGAAAGAATGAAAGAAAGAATGAAAGAATGAAAGAAAGAATGAACGAAAGAAAAGGAAAAAATAAAGAAATGAAACATATATTGGTAATCCGTCGAAATGTTTACCCATATTAGTTCCCAATTCACCAATGAACTTCGATGACCGATAGAAAATCTCGGTTTGGTTGGTTTGGCAACAAACATAACATTGAAAATAGATTGCAGTCGCCATGTTTGTTGCTAGAGATTCTCCATTACCGGCTAATGGTACCTTAACGTGAGGTTGTGCAATGAGATCACTTGGTTATCAACTATGGCAGTCGCCATGTTTGTTCCTAGAGATTCTCCATTACCAGCTAATCGGTACCTTAACGTGAGGTTGTGCAATGAGATCACTTGGTTATCAACTATGGCAGTCGCCATGTTTGTTCCTAGAGATTCTCCATTACCAGCTAATCGGTACCTTAACGTGAGGTTGTGCAATGAGATCACTTGGTTATCAACTATGGCAGTCGCCATGTTTGTTCCTAGAGATTCTCCATTACCGGCTAATCAGTATCTTAACGTGAGGTTGTGCAATGAGATCACTTGGTTATCAACTATGGCAGTCGCCATGTTTGTTCCTAGAGATTCTCCATTACCAGCTAATCGGTACCTTAACGTGAGGTTGTGCAATGAGATCACTTGGTTATCAACTATGGCAGTCGCCATGTTTGTTCCTAGAGATTCTCCATTACCGGCTAATCAGTATCTTAACGTGAGGTTGTGCAATGAGATCACTTGGTTATCAACTATGGCAGTCGCCATGTTTGTTCCTAGAGATTCTCCATTACTGGCTAATCGGTACCTTAACGTGAGGTTGTGCAATGAGATCACTTGGTTATCAACTGTGGCAGTCGCCATGTTTGTTCCTAGAGATTCTCCATTACCGGCTAATCGGTACCTTAACGTGAGGTTGTGCAATGAGATCACTTGTTATCAACTATGGCAGTCGCCATGTTTGTTGCTAGAGATTCTCCATTACCGGCTAATGGTACCTTAACGTGAGGTTGTGCAATGAGATCACTTGTTATCAACTATGGCAGTCGCCATGTTTGTTGCTAGAGATTCTCCATTACCGGCTAATGGTACCTTAACGTGAGGTTGTGCAATGAGATCACTTGGTTATCAACTATGGCAGTCGCCATGTTTGTTCCTAGAGATTCTCCATTACCAGCTAATCGGTACCTTAACGTGAGGTTGTGCAATGAGATCACTTGGTTATCAACTATGGCAGTCGCCATGTTTGTTCCTAGAGATTCTCCATTACCGGCTAATCGGTATCTTAACGTGAGGTTGTGCAATGAGATCACTTGGTTATCAACTGTGGCAGTCACAGGTTTCCACTGTCGCTGGCAGTTTTAAAAACAATATTTATTCAAAGTCACAATCGTGCACTGAACGATACAAATCGCCAACGTGAGATACGAAGATAACTATTACAAAATCAATCATGTTAATACTGATATGCCTTGAAAATATTTCCAGCACTACAAATAATGTCATCAATCATGTCATACGTAGGGTCCCTTACAGCGATATTTTTAATGTGAAAAATTAAATTTTACCTTCAAAGTTGTCTTGCTTTATGCGTTTTTAATATTGCATGGTCGTGTTCAAGAACGGCATATATATTATGCAACAATTCGAAAGCACCCACACCCATTTTGCCATAGTTAAAAATACACGATAAAATAACGTACGACAGTTTCTCACGCAAGGTAGACTACTTTTTTGTTTTTTGTTTTAGAAAGTCTATTGTAACAACCAGGACTCGAACCCCGGGTGACTGTCGTTGCAAGCCCGTTATTACACATTTAAAAACATCAATTTAATTGATTCTTCAATCTAAAAAAAATTAAGATAACAATCGGACTTGCATATTGCAGTAATTACTAGAAGTCCCAACCCAACATTTGTATCATACCTCCCCCCGCCCCTCGAACTAACGCTTAACTAGTTGCCAGTTGAGTAGATCAATCAATAATGAACAATGCATTTGTAAATAACTACGTCGCTAAATTTATCTTCAATATTGATTGAAATAACACACAACTAATATAATGAATCATTATTTATTTAGTAAAAAAACATGATAATTTTCACAACTTTATAACAGTTTTCAATTAAAATTTGTACAGCTATGTGTGAACACGTGCGCACTGCGTCGGTCCTAGAGTGAACGGTTTATCCGCAAATTTAAGAAAGATAATCTTTGGCATTTTTATATAAAGGGTGTACAAATCTTAAATGTCCAAGTTGTGTGTCTAGCTAAATGTTCAAGTTGTGTGTCCAGCTAAATGTTCAAGTTGTGTGTCCAGCTAAACTCAACATTTCTGTCGGTTGAAATGTCTTTAAAATTATGAAAATTTGTTAGAAATTAAACCTATATAATATTATGTAACCCCCTAGAAAATGTAGTTACTTTTTTTTCGAATAATTCTATGTACCAATTAACGTTAACGTTTTTAACGTGTTCTTATATCAGATTTTTCTGATGAGATTTTACAACACAATATCACAATCGATTAAGAACATTTGTAAAACACGCGATTTAAAGCCAAAATAATGGTGGCATGCAGGTAGCGGAAGTGAGTTTATTATTTATTTATTTAATGTATATCCTATTAGGTTTTAAAACTAATTTACGAAGTACGCGAATAAATAGTACTATACA
>OX246742.1:7841929-7844429 GCA_945910005.1 Isoperla grammatica | reverse complement strand
CTGACTACTGACTACAGACTCTACTGACTACTGACTCTACTGACTCTACTGACTCTACTGACTACAGACTCTACTGACTACAGACTCTACTGACTACCTACTGACTCTACTGACTCTACTGACTACAGACTCTACTGACTACTGACTCTACTGACTCTACTGACTACAGACTCTACTGACTACTGACTCTACTGACTCTACTGACTACTGACTCTACTGACTACTGACTCTAATTACTCTAATGACTACTGACTCTACTGACTCTTCTGACTCTACTGACTCTACTGACTCTTCTGACTCTACTGACTCTACTGACTCTTCTGACTCTACTGGCTCTACTGACTCTAATGACTCTAATGACTCGACTCTACCCAGCACCGAACTCGTTAAAAGCGAGTCCGAATCCACAATTTGTTGTAAACAGTTTAAAAATACAAAAATCCCTCCCAACTTTTTCTTACGGCATCTGCCCTTTTTGGTCAAGTTAAATCGAACAAAGTATAAATCAAATGTTTCCGGTGAATCCGCACAACGCTTGTTTTTTGTAATTTTCCTCGCCTTCATCACGTATCACCCCTCATCGTCTCGAGAGCATGATTGCAATAACTGAAACGTAAAGCAATAAGAAACATAAACCAACCTAGAATCGTTGAGTGAGTAAGATAGGGTAGAGTCGCAACGAAATCGGCCAACATACTTCAGTAAGGTCGCCAAGCGACGCGTTGACAGAGTTTTCGGCTGTCTTCGTATATCTTCGGTGAAGTAGCCGACCAATCAGGCTCCGTCATCGCGTCGCAGTAAAAGGCGGTAGACAAACTGCCGATGGCGTGGGGAGTCTACCCTATATTACTGGGATAGCTCTTGGTACCCACGATGTATAAGCTTTTTATTTGGAGTAAGACAGCCAGGTTTTGTGCATAAAATGCTTCATTCACTTGTCAACTATTTCTTATAACTCACCACGTTTTAACTTTGATTTTAAAAACTTTTACCTTTGCTGGCCTATAGCATATATTTATCATCAGCGCCAACCAGAGTGAAATTATCCTCGCTGGAGAGATGAAACCACCATCTATTACACTAATTGGAGTCTTGTGTTAGTTAGTTTAAATAAAAGCTACACGTGTATGAACTGTTTTCACCCATGACTTTTTGTCACATACGACAGTAAAACCTAACGAGTTCAATAACAGACACCGATGCAATCAAGGAAGTTGGGTGATCCGATGTCCGTCGATTGCAAAACCGAAAGCAGATTGAATGTACCTCATTTATGAAGTGCAGTTATTGAACTCGTTATTGTACAATTACGACAATAACACAGTTTAGCACAGTTTTGTTGTATTCAATCTCTCTCGTTTGTTCTTATTATTCTGCATCAGTTCAGAAGTCTACTTTTTAAATATTGACCTAAAGACTATAACCTTTTATTTTAGTCCTACAGAAATGATTATATTTTACACAAATTTTGTTTTTCAAAATGTAAATTTCGCGTTTTGGTGGTATTTTCATAAGGCGCATAACTAGCAAGAAGAAAAACGTTATGTAATCAATTTAGGAATATCACTCAAATTAAGACGAGTCATTCTTGGGTATAGACAGTACTTCGTCCTCTCTATTTCCTTTGTATTTTTAATTATTCTACGCGTTTTTTCTTACACTTACACTTATTTTTGGCAAATATTTAAAACAATTTCATTATTTCGGTTTTATTTCGCGAACACATGGATATATCGTGGATTTTGTGTTATTTCGCGTTGTTTCGTTATTGAAAATTTACATAATTAGCATGCTGACACGACGTCTCGTCCACAATCATCATTTTTAGGGTTCAAACTACAGTTTTGTTTTATTTCGTTCCGCGAATTGTAGGCTACCTAGCTCTACCTATTACTAATGGCGGTTTCCAGTAGCCGCACTAGACCACACTGAATGCGCCTTCAACAATTACAACAACAATACAAAGACGCGCCAGTTCGCCTTCAACAATTAGAGCAACAATACAAAGACCCGCCAATGCGCACTGAGTGCGGCCCATTGGAAAACACATAATACATTCAACCTACTCACAATCACCTTACATAAAGTTACATTTTGTCAGGTCTACTACCTAGTTTGTAAATTAACATCGTAATTAGTAAAAGTTAATTTTTCAATAAAGATTACATTACGTTACGACGTTGGTTGTTTCTTTTTAGATATTCTAATAATTATATTTGATACAAAATATTAAGTTTAATTGACCAGTGATCTGTAATAACGTCGTGTAATAATACCACCTGGCAAACTCCACCATAAGGGTCGGAACTATAACGAGGCGTACATTTGTTTGTTTGTTTGTTTGTAGCTTGCTTGAAACAAGTATAACCCCTCATAGTAAGCATATGGCCGCCCGTAGGCCACATGTATGTGTGCTGTGTAACTGCCAGTATACCAGTACGCCAGTACGCCAGTGCTTCTACTTGAGCAAGAACAACATCCATTGGCGTTTGGACAACGA